>PNEQ01070159.1:45067-67893 GCA_003012365.1 Medauroidea extradentata | reverse complement strand
AGCCAAATTTAGTCACATTTTGTGTCTAAAATAATGAAAAATATATGGTACAAATAAAAAATTAAAAAATGGCGATGAAAATTGTGGTTGACCGCACCCTTAATGTTGCACCGGCAATGAAAATTACAATTAATTTATCAAACGGCTGTAAACGTAGGCATTAACATGTGTTTAAAATTGTTTGATATTGCTTTTTTTTGTTGATTGCATCATTCTATATTACCATATTCATGGGATGGCATTCTAAGTATTTGCGGGTAGTAATTTTATGGAGGCTTAATTGAAATAATAGAAATAATGTAATGTTTTCCATTTTCTCAGATGACTGTGTTACGTAATTTTAGAACGAGGAATGTTAAATCACAACACTAGAGAAACACAACGTCGCTAAATTGTGTGAGAAACTTCCAGACGTAATTTACAATCGCATTGGATATTGAGGTAAAGAACGACAGAAATTAGTTTGACAGACTCTAATCTGTAACGGACTAACCATTTAGTGTAGCTCTGCCTAGGTGAAAAAATAATTAAATAATTTGAACATGTAGCAAGATGAAAGCGTATCTCCATACAAAAGATATTCAACAAGTCCAGTCTGTTTAAAGTTTACACCAACGATAACATTGCTAATAACATGTGTTTTCAAAAAGTTATGAACAGTTTGTAAAAATGCTTGAAAAATGTTGACATCATGTTTCAAAATTGTTGCAAACATTCTGTTATAAACTTTGTTATAATATGTATAAATATAACAAAATTTGTTACTAACATTTTGTTGAAGACATTTGCTAGCAATGAAAGTCATGAATTTTAGAAACTTTTTAACAACTTAGGCACCAACACTGTTGATAATATTATTTTCCCGACCCATTGTAAGACGGTCTGGGTCATAGGTTGTTGGTATCAAATTTATCTAGCAATGTTATCAACAGTGTTGTAGGCATTTTTGTCATCATCGTTGTTATTTACTTCATGTCATCATTATGGCTATTTACTTCAGTTCAGCATCTTACAACTTTGTTAGTAGCATTACTGTTTACAGCAGTATTAATAACACATTATTGCTATAAAACGGTGTACCATAGCTTAGAATTGCAGATAACATTTTGTAACTAACAATTTGTTATTAACAATGTTTCTGTTACTTTTCGGTGTAAACTGGGCGTAAGGCTCAAAAACATTCCTGGGCAATTTAGACTCGAAATGGATTACAGAGCGGCTGATATCAAATTATTATAATATGCATTTCCGGTTCCTGAAATTGAACACATATTTAACACTACAACCGTTGAATTTTCAGCATATTAGAAACCACTGCTGCGGTCAAATTTCCAGTAACAATTATGGAATACATCTCATGCAAAAATCATTATTTATAATTTTTGTTAATTTGTAAATACTTGCTTTTTAGTACAGTGCATATAGATATATTAATCAAAAAATTAAATACAATAATTGTTTTAAAAGTTATATAACAAATACGCTTGTTACGTTACATAAATAAGTAAACAATTGGTACATAGTTTCGTTACATCCAGAGAGATGCAAAATTCGCGTTATCATTTGGTAGCAGACTAAACTTCACTTTCCTGTTCATAACAGAGCATAATCTGCCATTCAATGGACGACTTGAAGTACACGCCCCCTGACGTCACACCGAAGGGGAAATACAGTGGGAAACAAAGCTTGTTTACAAACATGCTGATTTGTTAGTTGGTAATTGCAGAAAGCAAAATTGTTGCGCATTCATAGATTTGCACGCAAAGGTAAAAAACATTTTTTTCAATTTCATGGTTGAGATACGTAAATACATAATATTAATGTTCACCTGAAACAGCGGCAAATTCCAAACAAATAATCAATTTTCTTCACGTACATCTCATCCGGGACATTTGACGCCAAACAGCTATATGAAGGTTATGTTCGGCTGCGGTATCCATGGAGACAGGAATTGTTTCCCACACCTGACTGAAGCTCCGCCTCTTTTCAAGTCGTCCATTAGGCTTGACCTGATATCCTCGGGGCCGTCTAGCCGGTTTGAGGATGAGGCTTGACTGACTCCCTCTACCGAAGGTTGCCGAGCTCATCCGAAAATGTCTTACGTGTGTGTGTGTGTGTGTGTGTGTATATATATATATATATATATATATATATATATATATATATATATATATATATATATATATATATATAAACAACAAGATGTTTGTTCCCAGATGATGTGAACAAATCACGGACGAAAAGTGGTAGGTAAACAAGATGGTAGATAACCCCAAGAGGGGTGTCAAGTTCAAATTACACAATAGGTCACAAAATACATGTGCGCACGTGTGGTGTTAGGCTGTATGTTAAGTGTCAAACTACATTTGTGGTCTCGAGTTACATGTGGGGTGTCAAATTATATGGGGTGAGATCAGAAAACAAGAAAATATTTAATGACGTTTGCAAAAATATATTGTGGTCAGCAAAAATTATGATGTAGTCAGCAACATTTCTGATGATGGCAGCGAAAATTTTGAATGTTCATAAAAAATTCAACGAGGTTAGCAAACATATTAAGAGGTAAAAAAAAATGTTTGATGAATTCAGCAATTATTTTGATGAGTTCAGCTATTGATTTGATGAGTTCGGCATAAATTTGATGCGGCCAGAAAAAATTTAATGAGGTCAGCAAAGAAATTTATTAAGTTAGCAAAAAGTTAATGCGGTCAGCATAACAAACACACAGAATCAGTGTACCAGAATTGTCATTGATACAGCCAAATCTGATAAATCAAATATGTAAACGTTATCGGACTCACGGATACCAACCAGTTACATACTAAATTGCTAACTATTCTCGTGATAAATCGCTCTCTACTGTCAATTACTAATACTAAGAATGGGTTCTTGTTCAAGTTACCTTAGTTTACAGGGCAAGAAACTTGTTATTTTTAGAAAAATGTTAAACACTGTTAATAGAATAACGTGTATTTTAAAGTCATCCATCAAACGTACTTACTATAGTAGCATAGTTACAACGAAGCAGTATTGCAGTGGAAGCCGGTAGACAGTTGCGGCGTCACGACCTGTGTACCAGGATCAAGGCACTGCCTCCTCCAAGATAACATCCCCTTGCCACACTCCTGTCCTACGTCAGGAAATGTTACATGTTTGTGACGCACAAGTAAACAAACCAGTGCCAGGAGTTGTAAGGGTTGTCCTTTGCAAGTGCATCAGATCAGTGGCAACATACACTCACACACAATTTAAAAACAACACACACACGTTAACAAAATAAATAAACAAATATTTCTACAAAATACTATGGTGATCCATGTAAATGTAACAACAATATATTTAAGAATATTAAATTTAGTACGACCGGTATGATCAGATATTATAAATTACAGAATTCAACAAATAAATATATTGCATATGAATTTTCGCCTTTTCCCAATGAATTACGTGATTTATTAGTTATTTGGGTAATGAATGAGAATTCAACAAATTAAAATTACTTCTCTTGATGCACAATATAGCTCAGATGTGGCACAGTTACGGTATTTGACATCTGAATCGGCAAAATATAGCATTAAACAACAAGACTAAATAAATACTTAATATTTGCGGACGAATCTAATTTTGTAATATTTGGCCATGCAAGCATACAATGATCTTTAGTTCAGAACTCTTTGTTAGAAGTAAAGTAATTACTAGAGTTGTATATGTTACATAGCAGGACATAGATACCAATGACCACACCAAGTGGAACATACACACAAAAAACTAATAACTAAAGTTTCCCTTACAGCAGACGTCTTGTTTAGGCTGTTCGACATGCAAATACAGAACAAATAATAGTTCTCTCATTAATAGTAGTTTGCAATACATGATTCCCTTGTATCAAATTTTTTACAAGTTATTCAAAACAAGTGCATTAGGTCTATTTACAATATTAACCACACCACTCCTAGTAATTAACTTTACGTAAGCAAACACTTATTCCAGCAAAGGGTTTCCATATTTTCAATCTAATGACGTGTATGTACTCCAACTCGATCATGTAAGGCACAATAACCTCTAAAATTAACTACGGCACTAAAGGTGCTGTGCCGTATTATATACGTCACGACTTATATTAATTAAATATTAAAATGTTTTGTCTATATTCTCATAAATTAAGGTTTATTTTCTTAACTTTTTTTATTTCATTGATATTATCTTGTTTACATTATACTAACAGTAATTTGGTGTCATTCAGTAATTTTATTTTACTCTGGATGTTTCAGTACATTTTATTTTTCATTACAGTTATCTTTCCTTCACATGTTAGTTATGAGTAGAGCCGATTCAGGCTGCAGTAACGTGTTCTTTGTTAGCCGGACGTGCTCGGCTACGTTTTGCGTTCCTTAGCCGAAGCATTTGTTTCTTCTTTATTTTTACTGTTTCTTCCTGCAGTGCGGACATCTGCCTGCTGTGTCAGGGCGCGTGTACTCTGCATGTTTATCACGTGATTTCATCCTTTCTGTGCAGCTTTGTTCACGTGAAAGCCTTGTGCATCCTTGTCGGTAGACGATTCTGACTGATTCTGACTGACCCTGCCATCTAGTGGGGCGTTTTAAAGTTATTCCGCCGCGCCTTTGTTTGCACTCTGTTACCTCTCCTCCTATATTTTTCCAGCACTCTTTGTACGGCAGTGATAGAGTCATGATGTGTCACTGTGGTGCGTGCTCGTGGGTGATGTTCTTCGGAACGTAGACAGCTGATTATGGCGTAACTATTCTTTTAATTGCCCTAATAGTATTTATAGTCGTAGAACTGTGGTTTTTTTTATTTTGTGATGTGACATCTTCTTCAATCCCTCAATGTTAGTACTCGTCTGTTTATTTTTTTTTCATACTCGACTATTTTGTCTTTTTAAATGTCTCTACTTATTCTATGTGCTCACTGTGTTACAGTGAGGGTCCACGTCACTGACGCTAAGTTGGTCCACGTCCTAGACGTCTTTCTTTCCAACTTTTCACATTGCCGATGAAGCCGGTATAGTTCCAACTTCTCGGTGTTGCGCACCATGGCCGCTTCAGCTTCCACCACGGGTTTGCTCTGGTCTACATCTCCCTGCCTTTGGTTGGAATGCTGGCATGGTGTTGCTTTTGCCATTGGCGTGTAGCTATCTCCCGATTATTTTCACTTCAGGATTGACACTGCTTTCGTCGATCGTCAGCTAAGTCTGTTCTTTTGTTTATTGGATTTAATTCTTAATAATTTTGCGTTAACAAATTTTATGGATTTTTAAAAGATTGATGTTATGATCCTGATAGGCTATATATATATTTTTTTTAATAATAAACACAGCATATGCTTTCACGTAAAATTTAAATTTTAATATTATTATTTTTTTATTAATGATTTAAAAGTTTTATATCTTATCTTTCGTAATAAATCATGTGCGGGGTACCCCTTTTATCTATACTATCGTTTGCATATAATTTTGATTATTAATTTTAACTATTCATATAGGCTTACATGCCTAACCTATTTCAATGTTTTTTACCGGTATATCTTGCTTGTTTGCATTTTTGAAAAGAAAAAACTATTTAACTTATATAAGAAATGAAAATAAAAAAATAATTTCATTATTTAACAAATTACAAATCAACGTCTTATTATTTATAATTATTTCTCTGGATATTTAAACTATTTATTAAGTATCTAGTAAGGGTAAGTTATATTTCTAAACACCTTACATTTTTCTATTTTAATTATTTTGTGCGGTGTGCTTGTGGCCTAGTCGTCTTTCTCAAGTGTTTATTTTGTGTGTTTATCGTTTTTATTTGTATATCTGTTGTTCTGTTCTTTTGCTTTTTTTGCCACTTTGTTTCTTTCATTAATGCGTGGCTGTTTTGAACAGGAGTTTTGTTTAGCGATTATAAACACTTGTATATTGCTTCCAATTTCATTTAATTAATTTTATCACCTCAGCACACCGGCACACACTGGTAGCAGAGTGTGGTTTCGATTTCCACAATAGGTTACAACAAACTGTTAGCGTGGTTGGTTCATGTCGTTATTTTTGTGCAACCAAATTAGTAGTAGTTAGAGTGATTTGTTTCATGTTCATATTGATATGCTTAAATTAATTTGGTAGTTTTTGAGCACGAATTTTTGGTCGTTATGATTCGTATTTGTGGTTTGTTTTTAAATATTTAAATAATTTACAGTGTTCCAAAAGGTTTTTATAATATTATTTTGTTACGAAAGTATTCCTTATAATGTTTACATAAATATTTTTGCAATTATATAATTGTTTAATGATTTGCATTGTGAGGTTTTAGCCTACAGTTTTCATATACAGTACAATGTTATTCAATGATTTTCAACTTCAACTTAATGTCTCTGCTTAAATTTTGACTAATTGATATGTAACTATATTAAAGTTTAATGTTTTACGTATGACCTAGTTCAGCTAGTCTCGTGACCTTCAGGTCAGCTGTTTGCCGGCACAAGGCATTGCGCATTAGCAGTGTTGTTTCTTGCTCCGTTTGAAAGTTCTAGATGTAAATATTTATTATGTTTGTGTAGTACGGAATCATGACATGTGTAAGTTTATTACTATAATTAACTCTTATGAAAAGTAATTTCATTTGTCTCTTGACTGGTTCTGTTTGGTTTAGGCCTACATTGTGTTTGTAATTGTCTGCTCGTCTCTGAGAATTTTCTATAATTTTTCACATGTGACGACATCTTCGTTTTGTATTAATGTATTTTTAAACAGGTTGAGTCTTCAGTTTTTGCTCACATTTTTTAAATTATGTGTTTACGTTTTGACGAATTATGATCTTTAGTCGCCAATGTCGTTAGTTATCACAGTAGTCTATGTCTGTCGTATTTAATTTTCTTCTTGTACGATATTCAGTATATTTACCGTGTTTCACATATTTAGTAATCCTACTATTAGTGCATTTGTTTTGGTGCATCGTTTATGTTAAATCAGTTTTCATTTTCTGTGTTTTGATGCATGTTTCAACAGCCGTGAAGGTGTGTTGGGTTCACCTACATGTTTCTCAAGATGGCGTCTCGCGCAAGCGCGATGCGTTTGTTCCGTCTATGGTATAGTGGCGATTTATTACCTGTTCCGAAAACATTTTTCATCTCTTGTTTACTTTTTTAACATTGCTTTTAAAAATTTCTTTATGGTGTTTATGTCAAACTATTGTTTTAAAAGTTATTTTTATGTGCGTTCGCATATCTCTCTGCCCATTTTCTGATATATTTATCGTGATCTTTACATTTGTTGTTTATTTCATTTTTCATTATTAATTTTGAGCTTTAATGCCGATTTAATATTTTGTGCATCTTGTGCATTTTGTGCTTTCCAAGTTATTAAGCTTGTTTTGACATTCTTCAAATTAATTATTGAATTTAATTTGGTATTATTAATTTTTTTAAAATCTGTTTCATACTAGACTATGTTTAAATACTTTTGCAATGGTTTCTCAATTAATTAATTTTATTGGATCTATTATTATTCTTCTGTCCAATACTCTAATTATTTTGTGACCAAGCATTTCTGTTGCTACTGAGATTTTGTTGGTTGTTATTTATTTATGTTATGTATATTTTGTTCTGCTATGTTTCTTTTAAATCTGACATAAAAATACGGTGTATTACAGTTGATTTGTTGCCATCTTAATTGCTAATTTTATTGGTCTTGTTTATGTAGTAGGGTTTTCTAAATGATTTAATGGTTTTAACCTAATTTAATTTTTTTATACAATTTTCTTTTTTAATATAGGGCCCACATATTATGTTATGAGTTTGGTTTAATTTGTTTCTTTATTCCAGGGCTTTTCTTAAATGTATGGAAACTTGTCGTTTTGGTTTTGTTAATAGTTCTGGTGCTTCATGGTGCTTCTTGGGTGGATTGGTTGGTTGCACTGATCTATCTGGAGTAGCTGCCTTTCCTCAGTGTGAACACTGCGGTGCACACTGTTTCAGCTACCTCTCGTGGTATTGGTGTAGCTGGCTTCCTGCTCGGTTGCTGCTATGTGGTATCAGGGTTTGTCGTCTCTTTAAGGTAGTGTCTTATTGTTTTTTTTTTCTTCTTGCTTATTTTGACAAAATTTTAACATCTTTTTTTGACACACTTAGTTTATTCACTACTGTTTTGAAAGTAATATTTCTTTACACACATTTATTTTACATTTTATATACACATTTTAAAACAAAACTTAATTAATAGTTTGCTTTCAAATTATATTAATTTTTTCCTTTTTATGAGTAATATTTAGTAAATTAATTTTTTTATTCATGAATTTGAATTTATTTGTAGTACAATTTTCTTAATTTGTGCTAAAATTTTGGCAAATTAATTTAAATTTTGTGTCTTCTTGTTTTTGGGTTTTGGCTTCATGTTTTCGGTACTTCGGTACTCGTGTCTTCACATGTGTTGTGAGCACGTTTTGTGTGGTTGTGGTATGGGACACAGTCACTTCGTGTTGTCTTCTCTCTGAGACATGATTGCATTGCGATAGATTTGGTCTTCTTGAAAATGTTATTGCTGGTCACATTTTTTCTGTCTCTGTTCCTCACTTTCATGTGTGGTTCACTTTTGGACTGACTTTGGTATGGGACTTAGTCGTTTCATTTAGTGAACATACTTTGTGGCAACTTAACCTCTTTGTTGATTGTTCATTTTATATTTTGGTTTCTTTTGGTCTTGTTGGTTACTTTTAAAATTTTATTAGTCTTGCTTTGTTGTTGTTTGTTGTGTTATTTTCATGAGGAACTCGTCTAATGTTGTTGTTCTTTGTTGTTGGTGGATTGATCACCTGCCAGCAGCACTGAACACACATTTATGGCTAGCCTAGCTAGTGACAGTCAGGACTTTTTGCTGGACTTGTGCCAGTTTTGTTGGGTTTTTGTCCTTTTGTTTTGTGTCTTTTGTTTGGAGTCACGTGTTTGTTGGTCTGCAGTACCTCTTCACATGTTTTGTTTGCCTCTTAGATGGTTTGCTCCTGGACACTTGGACATTGCGTATCTTTTGGTATGCGCTACCGAAAAAACTGCAGTACTAGGTTTAAGTTTCTTTGTACATATTAGTTTGTAAGTTTGTTTGAAGGAGTCGTGATTTGGGCATTTCGTTTCCCTTCACGTTTTGTTTCTCCTTTTCGCTTGTTTGGAGTTGTGGGAAGTTTCTTGACACCCTGTTTTGTCCCTTTGTGGATTTTGTTGTCCTGGGTACTTGGTGCCTCCACTTGGTTCTTTGCACATTCAACAGCATTTGTGAGCTAAATTTGTAAATTTCTCTAATTTTGATACTTTCTTCCTGTGTTTTCTTTGTCGGTTTGAAAGATTCTATTTTAGCAATTATTTTATCTTGTTGATTGTTGATTCTTATTTTGGTGTTTGGTGTCTTCTCATTAGAAATTTATTTTTGTCGACGATAACGTCTCCTTTCAGGGCAGAAGTGTGTGCCGTATTATATACGTCACGACTTATATAAATTAAATATTAAAATGTTTCGTCTATATTCTCATAAATTTAGGTTCATTTTCTTAACTTTTTTTATTTCATTGATATTATCTTGTTTACATTATATTAGCAGTAATTTGGTATCATTCAATAATTTTATTTTACTCTGGATGTTTCAGTACATTTTATTTTTCATTACAGTTATCTTTCCTTCACATGTTAGTTATGAGTAGAGCTGATTCAGGCTGCAGTAACGTGTTCTTTGTTAGCCGGACGTGCTCGGCTACGTTTTGCGTTCCTTAGCCGAAGCATTTGTTTCTTCTTTATTTTTACTGTTTCTTCCTGCAGTGCGGACATCTGCCTGCTGTGTCAGGGCGCGTGTACTCTGCATGTTTATCACGTGACTTCATCCTTTCTGTGCAGCTCTGTTCACGTGAAAGCCTTGTGCCTCCTTGTCGGTAGACGATTCTGACTGATTCTGACTGCCCCTGCCATCTAGCAGGGCGTTTTAAAGTTATTCCGCTGCACCTTTGTTTGCACTCTGTTACCTCTCCTCCTATATTTTTCCAGCACTCTTTGTACGGCAGTGATAGAGTCATGATGTGTCACTGTGGTGCATGCTCGTGGGTGATGTTCTTCGGAACGTAGACAGCTGATTATGGCGTAACTATTCTTTTAATTGCCCTAATAGTATTTATAGTCGTAGAACTGTGGTTTTTTTTAATTTTGAGATGTGACGTCTTCTTCAATCCCTCAATGTTAGTACTCGTCTGTTTATTTTCTTTCATACGCGACTATTTTGTCTTTTTAAATGTCTCTACTTATTCTATGTGCTCACTGTGTTACAGTGAGGGTCCACGTCACTGACGCTAAGTTGGTCCACGTCCTAGACGTCTTTCTTTCCAACTTTTCACATTGCCGATGAGGCCGGTATAGTTTCAACTTCTCGGTGTTGCGCACCATGGCCGCTTCAGCTTCCGTCATGGGTTTGCTCTGGTCTACATCTCCCTGCCTTTGGTTGGTGTTGCTTTTGCCATTGGCGTGTAGCTATCTCCCGATGGCACTATTTTCACTTCAGGATTGACACTACTTTCGTCGATCGTCAGCTAAGTCTGTTCTTTAGTTTATTGGATTTAATTCTTAATATTTTTGCATAAATAAATTTTATTGAATTTTAAAAGTTTGATGTTTTGATCCTGATAGGCTATATGTATATATATATTGTTTTTAATAATAAATACAGCATTTGCTTTCACGTAAAATTTAAGTTTTAATATTATAATTTTTTTTATTAATGATTTAAAAGTTTTATATCTTAACTTCCGTAGTAAATGATGTGCGGGGTACAACTTTTATCTATATTATCGTTTGCACATTATTGTAATTATTAATTTAAACTATTCATATAGGCTTACATGCCTAACCTATTTCAATGTTATTTACCGGTATATATTGCTCGTTTGCATTAAAAAAAAAACTATTTAACTTAAATAAGAAATTAAAATAAAAAATATATTTCTTTATTTAACAAACCACAAATCAACGTCTTATTATTTATAATTGTTCCTCTGGGTATTTTAACTATTTTTTAATTATCTAGTAAGGTTAAGTTATATTTTCTAAACATCTTACATTTTTCTATTTTAATTATTTTGTGCGGTGTGCTTGTGGCCTAGTCGTCTTTCTCAAGTGTTTATTTTGTGTGTTTATCGCTTTTATTTGTATACTGGTTGTCCTGTCCTTTGGTTTTTTTTGCCACTTTGTTTCTTTCATTAATGCGTGGCTGTTTTGAACAGGAGTTTTGTTTAGCGATTATATATACTTGAGTGTATTGCTTCCAATTTCATTTAATTAATATTATCACCTCAGTACACCGGCACAGTGCCACTGTTAAGTATACAAGTTGGGTGAGGACTCGATATGGTAAATTAGCCAATACGTTCCAGGGATGCCAAACATTTCAGAGATTTGATAATAAGGACTCTCCTAACGTGTCAGTTTTAAAAAAGGTAACCTATAACTGACATTGTTAATAAGACAGAATCATGGAAATTATTACTTTTGTACTAATAACAATGAAAATTCTTGTTGTCAATTTTAACATGACTACAAAATAAATTTATGGTGTAATCAGAGCCCCCCCCCCCCCACACACACACACACATTCTCTTTATTAGGATTCAAGAAGACTCTGCCGTTAGATGTATAATAAACATATTTATAGTTTAAAAAAATCTATTTTCCCATGAACTAGATTTATTTCTAAATTACATTTCACAAATTTGTTATTGTGAATTCTTATGATGCGTTAATCTCCGTAAACCTGTTGGAAATTATGAATGGAAATATATATGTACGATTGTCTTAACGACTAAAGTAATTTCCTTCATCAATATAATTAGAATAAAGTAGAAATGTAAATCGCTTGTATTGCTGCTATTCACATGTTCTGCGCTTAAATGATACAAATGATCGTGTTTTAAATAGCATTGTTGTTAAATAAACAATTTTCTAATGTTGATAACTTCTGGTTTCATTCTTGTATGTTATTAGTTTTATTTACTAAAACAATTTCAGCATGGCAGATATTATCGAACTGTGCGTAATTTTTCAGCCATTTAATTACTGTTAGGTTAACCCTCACTCGGTGGGATCAACTTGGTACATACTAGGTATTTATAATGTTTATTACAAATGTAAATAAATATAGGAGAAAATAACATATTAGATACATACATGAGCGATTTACAAAATTAATGTTCGTCTGTACAAAAAAAATAGCACAAACATGCTTGGAAATAACAGCGGGTGAGTTTTTCAAATTGAAGAGATCTACTTCACGAGGATGTCTCCATTCTTAAAAGAAAAATCAACCGAGACTAAACAACTTAATTTTTTACCTTGATTACATATTTTCAAAACTATAAATAACGGTTTACCAAAATAAAGTCAGCTATTGTATCAAACCTTGTTCATAAAATAACAACTATTTCAAAAGTGCAGCTAAAAAACTGTATACCAAAACTATACTTAGCATTACAATTATATTTTAACATACTTCCATTCAGACTTAAATGTAAAACCCGAATAATTAAGTAGCTAAAAAAAACGACATAGTAAAAATTATACATTGCCGATTCAGATTTGCACATATTCTGACAGAAATAAATACATAATGCATTATATTTTGCAACAGTTTGTGTAAAATAAAAAAATAATTAATTATAAAGTGCATTAATACTACGAGAAACAGACTTAAATGTAAAACCCGAATAATTAAGTAGCTAAAAAAAACGACATAGTAAAAATTATTCATTGCCGATTCAGATTTGCACGTATTCTGACAGAAATAAATACATAATGCATTATATTTTGCAACAGTTTGTGTAAAATAAAAAAAAATAATTATAAAGTGCATTTATACTACGAGAAACTGTCGACACAACTTTTACTTAACAAGAAAATCAAACATGTAAGTATGAAATATCACAGGGCCACTTGGCTTCTCGACAGTAAATCCTGAGTGTTGATGTTACATCATTTTAGATTATGAAACCTGAACAGTGATAAGTAAAGTTACATTAGGTACAATAATATTAAAACAGTTATGAATGTTTGTAAGTAAAAAGCAATAATATTAATATAAAACAATACGAGTTTATGTATTAAATAAATTACTTTCGTATTTGACAGCTTGAGTTACTGTGCATAGTCATGTCTTATTTGTGAAGTAAAACCGGGAGAATGGCTGTTTGTGTGTAATCTTGTACTAGCTGTAGTTACTAAGGAAAAGCGAGGCTGCAGGAAAGGTGGGAAATTATAGACGAAATAACTCATTATGTAGACACACTTCATCCGGTAGCATATAATTACATATAATATTATATAGTTTCATTGTTGGATTTCGGTAAATATTTCAAAAGATTACAATCACAGTACGCGCTTGAATATTCAATCATCAATCTTTAAAGGGAACTGCTTTTAAATGCGAGATATTTACTCAACCATCAATCAGAACATTCGTTCGTATGTGCGCTTGATTTACTGTAAGGTCTGTCCTATATCTTCATTCACTGTGGAAGAAAAACTTACAACTCTCGTATTTATGTTATCAATTAGCTTATTGTGAAAATAAGATACTAGTTTTCATGTGCCGCTTACGTTTTCCAGGCTATAAAACATAAAGTTTTTTACCGTACTCTGTTATTGCTCAGTCATTTCAGCCTTTCTGATTGAAAGCATAGTTTAACAGTTTAGATATACTTTTGTATATTGTGAATACTTGTTTTTAATTTAATTAATCAATAAGTTGTATCTTAATGTTAAGGAAACTGTTTTGCGTAGACACAATTACTTAGTTTTGAATCACTTTATATCATAAAGAATATTATGTAAAATGTTGAAGGTAATGTTCCCACATACCTTATTCGTACAGCTTCCTGGTATTCGCATTATAAACAAGTCCGTTAAAGACTTTTGCAGAGCGTCCTTCGATAACAGTAACTAAGAGGAAGTATTGGTGCGTGCCAAGAAAACACACACAGCCACAGCCAGAGGCAGTCGGGCAGCTGACGTCATGTCATTTGTGCCGCGCCATTTGCCAATATAACTCTCCATCCCCTCCCCTACCCAATCAACATAGGCCATCAACAGAGGGCCATATTCCTGCTACAGCGGAGCCACCCCTTTCGTTCGCAGAACCTATCATGTTAACATGCTCCATGTGACTCTGCAACCGTAACAATGTAGATTTACGTTCTGATTTCAGAGAGCACATGCTACACTAACTGTCGTACTATTACGCTTACAATCATGCTTGCTATCGTGATTCAGTACATAGCATGTGCTGATGGGTGTCGTTTTATCAGCTGTGCTTTAGAAAGTGTAAATCATCCCGGTGATGGGATAATATCTTTTGGCAATAGGAAATATATAACATTTGGAAATATGGTGAAGTAATATTTCATCACATTATCTTATTAAAAACTCTATCGAAAAATATATATTTAATGGTTTCCGGCATTCGTATGGAGTGTAATTCTGGTAAATGTAAATAACGACTGCCAATGTGTAGTTCAGAGTATTACTTGTGAGTTTGTAACTTACAGTCAGGCACTGCATAGACTTTTAAAATTGTATAGTCATACTTACTTCAACTACGCATGACACAGTACACAAAATAACTAAACAGCTAAAAAATACTAATCCAAAATTCTGACTTTTTTGTTGTTTGTGCCCACATTATTGTTTCGGAGCCTTTGCGAGTTATAAATGAACTGATTTCCCTTTTCTGTAGACGAAGTTGAAACATCAAACAAATTACTTCTGAAGTACTACAGTTCATCAATACTTCTTGCGATTTGAAGAATAAAACGGCAAGTATTACAAATATATTCTATATTTTAATACTTTCCTGTTATATTCTGAACATAACTGATGTATTGGGGCGAACTCGCATGCTCGCTGAACCTAGCAGTCTATAATTTCAAACATGGCTACTTATAGAGCTGTTTAAAGTTTATTGTGTTCTTTCTGTTCTCCTAATGGATTTCCAACGTTCGGAAAGGCTGTATAGACACACGGAAAAATATATTTTCTGGCAACTACATAGTGTTTTGTGGGTATTTACCCTGCAAAATTTATTTTGTGGTCACCACAAAAACATTTTGTTGACACCGATACATATTGTGGCCACCACAAAATTATTTTATGGTTACTTCAAAACTTATCTTTCAGTGCAACTTTCAACCACCCACATACAACATGTTAATCGGATTGGAATCGCCTTAGACAGTTCAGGTGTAGTACATATAAAAAATTCTGCCGAAAAATTTTCTCCGGGTTCTTCACTTATTTTCCTATCCCAATTCGCACAACGAAACTTATGCGTCACGGGTGGTACCTCGTTTGTAAGCCAACTATTCGAAGCAAAAGTATGCTTATATGATCACGATCCTGTTTGTTTGAGTGCGTGTGTCTTCTATAATAACATTTGAATTGTTTGCCCGATTTGATGAATAATTGAAAAATTGACGGCAATTTTAAATTTTAAGTCCACTCGCTATATCTCAGGAATCGTTTATCCGATTTGAACGCAAATGGATACAATGACAGCACTTCGCGATACGATCGCAGTTCTGTAACCTCAAATGTTCACCATTTTGAAAAATAGCAACCTCCGAAATTTTGACTTTTTTCTTGCTATATCTCATAAACCTTTTATCTGAATGTGGCGTAAATATGTGAGTGATAAATAGTTTACAATAATAGTTCATTATTATTTTCTAACAAAATCTGTTATGTTTATCGATTTCATAAATAGTTTAATAATAATTTTAATGTCACATACCTCAATAGTTGTTTATCTACATTGAACGAAAATTGTAACAAAGACAGTTAGTTCTTGATATAAGCATTGCATTCTGGATATCTCAACTTCAAGTGTCTACCATTTTGAAAATTTACACTGTCCGACGCTTTTAGTTCGATGTTCCAAAAAATTTAGGAGCCGTTCTGATGTTGACGAAAATTATTGTTTTGCTAGATTATTAAAAAAGTGTCTATTTTTGTATCGTAACCTCTCATATCTGCTACCGTCAATAACAAGAGTTAATTATAGTTTTAGAATATAACATATATTTTAAGATCCATTTACCCTATTAAAATAAAATTAGAAACATTTATCTGATGCTCGCCTATATTTGTGTGTATGAAGTAACTTTACTTAGTACATCATTAGTTTATAACGACGCACTTTATGACTATCAACCAAAAGATTGTTCTACTTAAAATTTAAGATTTATAAGCGATACCTAAGGAAGCACGAATTTTATTTAAACGAAAATTTCTAAAAAGATTATTATATTTTGAGTTGTCTATCATTGATTGTTTCTACCATTTCGAAAAATAACAGCACTCGCAATTTTAAAATCTGTTCCAATAATTTTATTACCTCACAGACAATCATTTTGTAAAACAACCTTATTTATTTTCTCCCTTGTATTAAAATATGTACAATTGAACAGTTTCTTTCTACATATTCAAGAAGTTTAATTATTTTATTTTCTGCAAACAAAAAAGTTACATCGAACTACATAATCAGAGCAATACATATTCATTAACATAACTGCAAATTTAAACAGTCTGAAAGATAGTACTGTTAAACATTTTAAAATTTATCTGCAATAACTTAACAAATGTTAATTCAATTTTACTTAAATTTGTGTTTCGGCACTAATCAACAAGAATATGCATGTTTATAGATTTGAACTCGACATGTAACGTTGTCCTGATTGTCTTAGAATTTGTCAAAGGTATAAACTCTAAATCAGTTCGGTAATAATGTATTTATAAGTCAAGTGTATTATACCTAAATCAAACTATCCAACCTACTTTATAGGCATTGTTGTATACAATGACGTAACTGGTAATTATTCGAAATATTAGGAAAAATATCTCGTCAGTTGATTTATTAATGAGTGTATGATTATCATAATCGTAAATGCTTATGTATATAGGCTAATATTGTAAATATTTCACAACTATAGGGCATGTTGAATGCATTGTATATTGAGAGCATTAGAGAAATATTTCTAAGTTCAACGATTATTTTCACTAATAATGTTAACACACTTTATGTTACATAAAGGCACTTGAAGAATGTAGGCTTTTAAGTCACACTTAAACTTCTTGTGACTTCGAGAACTACTAATGTCACTTATGAATTAGGTTTCCAAGTATTTTTTGTGTAAATACGAGCGTAAAAAAATTTAATTTCGTGCAATTACTTGAACATTTTATGTAGCTGTGTGGAAATTTGTAGTTAGTTACAAAATTCTTCAGAATTTACACATCATACTCAATGTTTATAGAAACGACAAACTGTAATTTATTTCAAACTGAAAGAAAATTTCCAACATAACCAATATGTCTACTTTCCTCAACGTGGTGCAAATTAACCTTAAATGTTCAAATCGTTTACATACATATAAATACAATATATCAAACACTAATGTATTAATTTATTCTAATTTTTCTTGAGGACCTACAAAAATAAAAATAATAGGTGGACATTAAAGGGCGTAAGTATTACATTTGCTTTCTCTCAGCCCTGGAATTCTTAGCATCCTTGGATTTCAAAGTATATATATATATATATATATATATATATATATATATATATATATATATATGTATATGTATATGTTGAGAGGTCTTCAAATAAAAGGATAAATGTTACTAAACACAACAAGAACCAACAACTTTAAATTATTTATCTGGCCTCATTTAGAGCCAAATGTAAACAGAGTTATAATAGTTTTGGAAAATTATCTTCAGGTATTTCTTGTGATCAATAAAGTTTTGAAGGCAACAGTTCTTAACAACAACATACGTGAAACTATTGTCGCTGTTTTAGCTACTACGTGCATGTCAAGTTTGATGGAATTCTGGAAAATTGCTATTCCGTTACCTCGTGCTTTCAAAATATTGTTAAATTGCCACCAATATGAAGACGATAAAAAATAAGTACAATGACATAAAGTTAACTAAGTACCATATTAGTATTAAATTTGATAAAACTTTTAAAAACTATTCCTTAGATATCTCGTTTGAACATAATATGTTCATATTGCCGACATTTAGAAAATACAAAAAGCGAAGGAACAGAAATCTTAAAAACGAAGTCACCTTGCTAAGTACTACTACAGGACTATGTGTACTAAGTATAAAGCACTTATGAAAATGGTTACTTAGAGATCTCGTGGATAAAAGTATGCTATACAGCCTCCAATGTATGAGTTACAAATTTAGTGAAATTATGAAGCATGGTTCTCCCGATATTTCGTGTGTTCTGAAATTTTTAAAATACTACCCGTTATTGAAAATATGGACATGAAATATACAAAACATATTAAAATTGGGGACATAATGCTAATCAATTATTTTTTTAATTTTATTGTTATATTTTCGTCTCACTTTTATGTGGTGAAGGAAAGGCATGCGCCTTTTCATACACTTAACCATGAAATTGTTAGTAAAAATAATTAAAATTCCTAATATAGTAATAATTTTATTTGTGCCAAGTTTGATGAAACACAGGCTTTTTTTGATATATAATATTATGCTTAATTTATAAGTTTATAAAATATTAACATAGAATCATGACATGCACAAACGTCAAGTCAGCGTAGTATGTAGAATGTGTGCACCAAATTTGATAAAATTCTGAAATAATACACTTTTATATGTTTGTCATAATTTATAATGCAAAAAGTAAAAAATGCCCACAGTTACGAAATTATGAATACTGGCTGAACGAAATACACCCCAGTTAAGTCAGCTTAGTTTGTAGTAATATGTGCACTAAGTTTTATGAAATCCGAAAAATATGTCCTCAGATATGTAATATGATGCTAAACATGTAGTATGTCTACCGTTTTGAATATATGTATATATGATCAATAATTTACACAAAAGTCAAGTCAGCTAACAATGCAGTAACCTATATGTGTACTAATTTTTATAACGTTTTGAAAAATACTTCCCATGTATGCCAATTTATGTAAAAAAAAAAAAAAAACAAGACCGCGGTTTTGGAAATATAAATGAAGTATGAACGAATTACACAAAAGTCAAATCACCTTAGTATGTAAATATATGTACCAAGTGTACTGAAATTCGAAAAACAATTTTCTTATGAAGGCCTTCCCTTATATTATGCTAGAAATATAAAAACTGCCCCCCCTCACTTTCAAACCAAATAAACAGCATGAACTAAATACATAAGAGTCGAGTTATCATAATATGTACTTCACGTGTACCAATCGTAACGGAAATCTAAAATACAGTTTCTTGGAAATCAAGTGTGATATAAAAATGTTAAAATGACAACCCTTTCGAAAATATGAACACGGCACAGACGACGTACACAAAAATCAAGTCAGGTTACTAAATACTGTATGTGCACATATAGTGTGATGACATTCTGCCAGCGGGTTCAAACATTGTGACACACACACGGACCCACACACACATTCAGACACCTAGGATGGTGGTTACATAATCATACTTTTTCCTCTGGAAAGTAGGCTCAAACTCACATATAAAATATTCGTACTTCAGCATTGATATTTGTTTATTCTTTATATAGAAGCGCGGCGCGATAAGGTAACTTCGTGTATCGGATCTGCGTGCCGTGGTCACGACCTTGTAGTAGTACCAAGTGGCAACTTGGGTGCTCTCGTAAACTGCTTCAAACAATTTCAAGTATAGTGTTGCTTTGAAAGATATGTCAGGGACACCGCGGAATTTTTTTCTTGCCTGTGTATATCGGATCTTTTAAAACCCTCTTAATTTCGACATTGTTTGCTGCCTGGAATTTATGACAGTTTACGTTTTTTATAACTAATGAAAAGGTGCACTTAAAATTTCAAAAAGTAATCTTGATTTGAATTGCTTATACATAAGTCAGCCAGATTAGTTTCATGTCTAACAAAAAATGTTTACTTGACTGTACAGCGACAAAAAATTACTTAGATATACTCGTCCGAATTCAACATGTAATTCCCTATACTATCATGCATGTGAAGTTTGGCCTTAATTAGGAGAGATGCTTAACAATGTCGGTGAATCGGAAACTAATATAATCCTTGACAGTAATATCTGTTAATGCTTAAAGATAAAGGTTACATAGAATATAGTAAGGCCTTCTTAACCAAGTATCCGAATTTGCACTATTTATCTAAAAATTGTCAGTGTTCCCAATATTTCAGGAAACAAAAGTATTCTATTTTATCTGTACTTCTACCTTTATTTTGCATGTCCTAATTGAACTGTATCCACAATTTCGTTTAAAATCAAATTAATCTAAGATTCCTGCTGTCTATTAAAAAAGGCAATATAGTGCAGAAATATGTTTGCAGTCCTATAAATCATGACTGTGTGCAGAACAGCAATTTTCGTTAAACGCACTGTCGGCAAAAATTTCCCAAAACTGTCAATCCCTTCTTTCTTTATCCTTAAATACAATGGTCTGCATTAGCTGTAGTTAAACTATGTCATAGGAAACATCTGACGGTATATTGCTGTATATGCAAAAATGTCTTGAAGAGAAGAAATTTGTTTCCCTCTGTGGCCTTCGCGCATTCTCTGCGTGTAACATAACCCTTACATTTTGTGAACGAGCAAAGACACGAACATGGAATGCGTACATTTATACTGTTGGTTCAGCAAAATATCTTTCTTTCCTACTTCAGCAGTTCATGACAAAATACTGTGCTTTCATTCATGAAGAATCAGTTTCAATTCCAGGTAGTCATCTTATTTTGGCTATCCACGTTTTCGCAAAGTCAGTTTCTGTCTCCACAGACTTCTGTGTTTCTGCTCGTTAAGCGTTTCTGCAGACCACACATCGTTACAGCGAACTGAAGGGATATAGATTCACTTAAAATGTCTGTAATTCTTTGTATGTGACAATGAAATAAGCCCGAGATGTACTTACTCTCCGCTTTGAAGAACAAAGCTGTGGCAAGTGTTCTGCGTACACCCACTGAGCTCAAGGAACACGACATAAGGTCTGCTGTACAAGTTGGTACACTCATAGGCTAAGTGCTACCCTCTGAAGCTAAGTGTTACCCTTTGAGCTTAAGTGTTACATTCTGAGAGTAAGTGTTACCATTTCAGGCTTAGTGTTACCCTTTGAGGCTAAGTGCTACTCTCTGAGACAAAGTGTCACCCTCTGAGGCTAAGTGTTACCCTATGAGGTTAAATGTTACCTTCTGTGGCTAAGTGTTACGCTTTGCGGTTAAGTGCTACCCTTTGCGGCTAAGCGTTACCCTTTGCGGCTTAGCGTTACCCTCTGAGGCTACGTGTTACCCTCTGTGGATATGTGTTACTCTTTAAGGCTTATTGTTACCCTCTATGGCTAAGTGCTACTCTTTTCGGCTAAGCGTTGCCCTCTGAGGCAACGTGTTACCCTCTGTGGATATGTGTTACTCTTTAAGGCTTATTGTTACCCTCTATGGTTGAGTGCTACCCTTTGCGGCTAAGCGTTACCCTTTGCGGTTTAGCATTACCCTCTGAGGCAACGTGTTACCCTCTGTGGATATGGGTTACTCTTTAAGGCTTATTGTTACCCTCTATGGTTGAGTGCTACCCTTTGCGGCTAAGCGTTACCCTTTGCGGCTTAGCATTACCCTCTGAGGCTACGTGTTACCCTCTGTGGATATGGGTTACTCTTTAAGGCTTATTGTTACCCTCTATGGTTGAGTGCTACCCTTTGCGGCTAAGCGTTACCCTTTGCGGCTTAGCATTACCCTCTGAGGCTAAGTGTTACCCTCTGAGGCTACGTGTTACCCTCTGTGGATATGGGTTACTCTTTAAGGCTTATTGTTATCCCCTATGGCTAAGTGCTACTCTTTTCGGCTAAGTGCTACTCTTTTCGGCTAAGTGGTACCTTTTGCGGCTAAATGTTACCCTCTGTGGCTATGTGCTACCCCTTGAGGCTAAGTGTTACCCTCTGAGGCTAAGTGTTACCCTCTGTGGATATAAGTTACTCTCTAAGGCTTAATGTTACCCTCTATGTCTAAGTGCTACTCTTTGCGGATAAGTGCTACCCTTTGAGGCTAAGTGTTACCCTCTGAGGCTGAGTGTTACCCTATGAGGTTAAATGTTACCTTCTGTGGCTAAGTGTAACGCTTTGCGGTTAAGTGCTACCCTTTGCGGCTAAGCGTTACCCTTTGCGGTTTAGCGTTACCCTCTGAGGCTACGTGTTACCCTCTGTGGATATGTGTTACTCCTTACGGCTTATTGTTACCCTCTATGGCTAAGTGCTACTCTTTTCGGCTAAGCGTTGCCCTCTGAGGCAACGTGTTACCCTCTGTGGATATGTGTTACTCTTTAAGGCTTATTGTTACCCTCTATTGTTGAGTGCTACCCTTTGCGGCTAAGCGTTACCCTTTGCGGCTTAGCATTACCCTCTGAGGCTACGTGTTACCCTCTGTGGATATGGGTTACTCTTTAAGGCTTATTGTTACCCTCTATGGTTGAGTGTTACCCTTTGCGGCTAAGCGTTACCCTTTGCGGCTTAGCATTACCCTCTGAGGCTACGTGTTACCCTCTGTGGATATGGGTTACTCTTTAAGGCTTATTGTTACCCTCTATGGTTGAGTGCTACCCTTTGCGGCTAAGCGTTACCCTTTGCGGCTTAGCATTACCCTCTGAGGCTACGTGTTACCCTCTGTGGATATGGGTTACTCTTTAAGGCTTATTGTTACCCTCTATGGTTGAGTGTTACCCTTTGCGGCTAAGCGTTACCCTTTGCGGTTTAGCATTACCCTCTGAGGCAACGTGTTACCCTCTGTGGATATGGG
>PNEQ01070159.1:0-44967 GCA_003012365.1 Medauroidea extradentata | reverse complement strand
TTAAGGCTTATTGTTACCCTCTATGGTTGAGTGTTACCCTTTGCGGCTAAGCGTTACCCTTTGCGGTTTAGCATTACCCTCTGAGGCAACGTGTTACCCTCTGTGGATATGGGTTACTCTTTAAGGCTTATTGTTACCCTCTATGGTAGAGTGCTACCCTTTGCGGCTAAGCGTTACCCTTTGCGGCTTAGCATTACCCTCTGAGGCTACGTGTTACCCTCTGTGGATATGGGTTACTCTTTAAGGCTTATTGTTATCCCCTATGGCTAAGTGCTACTCTTTTCGGCTAAGTGGTACCTTTTGCGGCTAAATGTTACCCTCTGTGGCTATGTGCTACCCCTTGAGGCTAAGTGTTACCCTCTGAGGCTAAGTGTTACCCTCTGTGGATATAAGTTACTCTCTAAGGCTTAATGTTACTCTCTATGTCTAAGTGCTACTCTTTGCGGCTAAGTGCTACCCTTTGAGGCTAAGTGTTACCCTCTGAGGCTAAGTGTTACCCTATGAGGTTAAATGTTACCTTCTGTGGCTAAGTGTTACCCTTTGCGTTTAAGTGCTACACTTTGAGGCTAAATGCTACACTTTGAGGCTAAGTGTTACCCTCTGAGGTTAAGTGTTACCTTATGAGGCTAAATGTCACCTTCTGTGGCTAAGTGTTACCCTTTGCGGCTAAATGCTACACTTTTAGGCTAAGTGTTACCTCTGAGGCTAAGTGTTACCTTCTGAGGCTAAGTGTTACCCTCTGAGGCTAAGTGCTACCCTCTGAGGCTAAGTGTTTTCTCTTTGTGGCTAAGTGTTGCCCTATGAGGTTAAATGTTACCTTCTGTGGCTAAGTGTTACCCTTTGCGTTTAAGTGCTACACTTTGAGGCTAAATGCTACACTTTGAGGCTAAGTGTTACCCTCTGAGGCTAAGTGTTACCTTATGAGGCTAAATGTCACCTTCTGTGGCTAAGTGTTACCCTTTGCGGCTAAATGCTACCCTTTTAGACTAAGTGTTACTCCTGAGGCTATGTGTTACCTCTGAGTCTATGTGTTACCCTCTGAGGCTAAGTGTTTTCCCTTTGTGGCTAAGTGTTGCCCGATTACCATGCCCTACCCAATGTTAAGGAAAAAAACACGTCATACATTAAAGGCTGCTATATTTCCAAAAAAAATTAACCACCATACAAGCCTGATGCTTACGGAACTTGTTAAATGCGGTCGGAGGAGTCGCAACAACTTTGGCTGCTTCTACAAGAGTGGTAGTATGTTGGTATACTTATTGTGCAGACTTTGTAATCAAACTTGCTCTTAAGGACACATTTTAATTATCTAAAAAAATTACTATTATTTAATAATTTCTATACACGTTAAATTTATTCATACAGAAACGATTTACCTATTTATATAACAATCCTGACATGAAACAAAATGTTATATACAATGTCACGAAGAATTATTATTGGTGGAAGTCAAATAATTTTTAGTAACAGAAATTCTCAAATGGAAAGTATTTTTTAATTTATCACTTCCGTCTCCATTCAAATGCACCCATATTTGAGCAATTTATGTAGAGCGTGCAATGTTTATAGTTGTTCACGCTAAACTCTTTTAAAATATAAACGGTTTTAAATAAAGAAACTTATAATAACTTCAAAATTGTTTTTCGGAATTAAAAATTTGTAAATTTTATAATCGTATGTTAACTTAATAACTTTAAGTCAGTTTTTATAAGTTGTCAAGTTCTAAGGTTGTTTCATTAGCTCATTGAACTACACACACTACCAAGAAGAATAAACGTAAACAATTTCAAGAATAATTTTGACTGCAGTTTGTACTAGTCGGAGTAAAAGACCTCCAAAGAGAAAGTTTGAAAAAAAATAATAATTAAACAAACCAATAACTATACCCCATGAAACGGTACATGAAACCATGTTGAAACAAAGGACAATTTTATATTTTTTTGTAATTGTACACAAATTTACATGGCAGAACAATCCCCACGATTTGTGTAATCATATACTACCAATGTCCGTGTGTTTTGGCCGTTATGTTACTTTAAGATACAATGAAATATTTGTAAAACCGCAATGCCATGGTAGATATATTCTAACACAATTTTTGTTGAGTGAACATTACTTCAAAGAAAAAAAGTACATTCAAAATACAGTAACACATATTGGTGACGTGACTGTGGTAAATATTCAGGTTGTATAAAAATTGTATTACATTCAAATCCGTTCTTTTGTACGTACGCAAAATAGAACAACATGAGAAAGATTTATTACGCGTACATTTAAAAGTGTATTTTGATATTAACTTTCTGGTATATATATGTATATATATATATATATTTATTTATTTATTTATTTATATACAACTGTGTTTTAATCAAAGATTCATTCGCGTTTTTTTAATTAATGTGATTATTTTGGAAACTTAAACTTACAATCTTTGTTTGGCATAATTATACGCACGAAACCGTAATTTACCAACACATTTCTTTTTATGTGTAAAAGTTCACCTTATTTACAAAGAAAAATATGTGACATAACCCTATTAAATCGCACAAGCATTAAGAAACCAAGTTGAATATAAAATCATAGTTCTACAACATTCGTATATTTTCGAGTGCATACGAGAATTTAAATTTCAAAACAACGATTTAGCAAGCGTTTTTATGTGTATGTATATATAGGAACACATGTTTAGTTTCGAGAACTTAAGAGCGAGTAAAAAGGAAACCGAAATTTGCCAGGCGTTTGTACATACACACATATATTTATAAAGACCCTGAAATTAATTATGGCTTATTTGTTGTGATATGTAAAAGTTACTACTTTCTAGCAAATAACAAACTGTCGATATGTTAACATAGAGGAACACCATGTCGTTAACTAACTAGAACTGTTACCGCTGCTACGATTTCGCTGAACCCCACAAAAGCCGTGAAAAATATCGAGTTGCCGTCTCTTACGCACTTCTCGATCAAAATGCGTTTCCTCTCGCGCGACTCGATTACTATCTACCCACCCTCCTAGTCTTCGAGGGCACTTTCCTAACCCCACTTTCCCCGCTTACTGCAGTGCTACCTCCTTCCTGACCCGCAGTTTCTTCCCTCCCGACCTTCTGAGCAGGTGCAGTTTACTGCCTTGTTCTACTGCTGCGCGGTCAAATATATGTTCACTGTCTACTCTCTTGTAAGGTTTGTGTGGCTACAGCAGAGCCACAAGTACTTGCAGTGAGAGGTCAACACTATTAATTGTCGCTTGATGTTGACGTTCTTCGTTTGTTGTAATGCTTGTTATTGCTTTTGTTACATCGCTGTTAATTTCTTCAAGTACACAAATCAGTTTATTTCCAGTAGAAATAATTTATACGCGTTTTTCTAGTCACATTAAATAACTGACATAAAATTTTCATTTACAAGTTTTGTCAAAAAATAATTGTAATAAATATAAAACAAAACAATAGCAAACAAATGTAATATTGATATTTCAGTAATTTGTTTTGATCAGAATTGTTTCTTCAAGGACATCAAGCTAACGTCCTCAGATGTTTTACATCTCTTTAATATCACATTGTTTAGGTTTGCACTTTTCCCGGTCTAATTGTATTTATAGGTTTGAAAATTTAGAAACATTTTCACCCACACACTCTTTGTGTAAATTAACCATAACTATTAAGTGTTCTAAAATAACACAATCATCAGAAATGTGTTTGCGTCTGTATATATATATATATATATATATATATATATATATATATATATATATATATATATATCGTGTGTGTATTGTGTATAATCCTTTACTCAAATCTCATGTTTAGAGTAATAATGCCCAACTAAACTAACTTTATATCCCGTCCAATTTCGTTTTGCTTATGAAGGACGCTATTTTGGAGTTTCCTTCGACAAAATTATATCCTTACGTAAATTAAATGCATATAAAGTGTCTTGCTTATGTCACGAAACGCAGAATATATATTTCTAGTTTTTATTTTACCTCCGAGAGTTGAAAATTTTGGCTGTATGGCAAAAATTAAAAAAGAAATACTTTTTTTATGAGTCTTTTTGTCACGAATTTCCCTGACAAACAAAAACTAACTGTTGTATTAGGTATGAGTAAATTACTTTCTATTCATTTTGTTTTGGTTCACACAGTTTAAGAGTTTTCTTATGACGATCTGTATGTTTGTAATCGATTTCGTCGCTTTCTTAAATAAGTGGAATTTATTCTTGGAAGAATTACACATTGATATGCAATGCGTTAGGTAAAAATAACAGTTAACATTGGGAATAAAAGCAACATAATTAATTTTTATGGTGAAATATTCAGATAAAAAATCGGCAATAGCTTAATTCTTCTCTTAATTTTCGAGCAATGACAGTTATACTGGAAAATAAAAAAAAACCCGTATTTTAAATTCCTTAAATATGAACTAAATTAACCCCCTGGATAAAATTTCAAATACTAGAAAAATGTTTCCAGATATTTCACCGCTGGGCGACTAGTTTATATAATTCCCTGAACCATTATATTTTCATGTAATTATAATATAACCACGATTTTGTCGCGAAAATATTTTTCTACCAGTTTGTTTCAATGACTTACGTACACACCGGTAGCTTGCTTCATGGTTAATAGCAGCGTGTCTTTGTTCAGACACGTCTCCCATTTGACTGCACCAATCATAGTAAGACAATTATGACATCATACGTCTGTGATTTTCCAGTAGAAACCCAACATGTGAGAGTTGAACATCAACCACCGGCCATGGTCAGAGCTGCAGATGTGCACAGAAGACATTGATCTTCTCACCATAAAGCCGTGGTTCTACTTATAGCTGTATTATCTTTAATTATATATAACATAAAGATACATGTTCTTTAACCATCAAATAATTCTGCAAAGATTATGTCTCACAACTGCATAACTATAAATAAGAGCGAACTATGCGTTTGTCGTTAAAACCATATTTTTTCAGTCTTATATCAGTGCATTCAGTATTTATTACGACTTGCTTCCAAGCAGAGTTCGCAAGCTCGTGTACAGAAATGTAAATATTTATTGATAGTACATAGAAAAGTTTAGCATTCTGCACAAAACATACATCGTATGGGTTGTATGATGCTGTGTGGTGTTAATATTTCTTCCGTCATTACTGGAATGACCATGCCGTCACTTAGTCGCCATATCCAGTCCGCTACTTTCGTTGAAGAAGAGTATTACTGTAATATAAATGTAAACTCTAAATATACGTTACTTAAAGGCATAAGTAGTAGAAGGTATAGATTCCAGCCGGATTATAGATGACTGAAGCCAGTTCAGATCGTCGAGTATGTATATATTTCGTTGGTTTTGTTGTTTCTTGTGGATACATTGATCGTACTCTCTTCTTGATGGTTACTTTCATTCGCGAGTAAAATAAACATCAGGTGAGGGTGTACTATGGGGTTTCTTGTGGGTACAAACTTTACTGTATTGTGATAGTACTTGGTAACATAACGTTAGAGCGAAATATTGCGTTGTGTGTACTATTCAAAAGATGACAAACTTGTTAAAGCAGCCAGCGAATGTCAATCGTATATCTGTAGTTCACTAAATTTGAAATGCGTGACAATCGGCCACCTATTTTTGAAAAAGAATTTATGAGTAATTTTTTGTTCGTCTTCCATCATGCTCCTAAAATTAAGTTAGTTGTACAGAACGCATTTCCTGAATGCTTCACGAGGATTTAAGAAATAAGGGATCATTTTGACGACAGTTGCATTTCTACACGTGCGCGGTTGTTATGAATCTGTACTGATCTCTAGTGGAAAATATTTAATTTCTTAGCTCTTGCATACATTTTTAATATGTAGGAGTCGGTAACGATAAAACCCAACTTACATAAATTCGTACTTACATTTGAAATTTGCATAGAGTTTAAATTATTGATGACACTGTAGTTAAAAATGTTATACATTAGTTACTATAAAATTTAATGTGTGCAAATGCTGTTAGTATATATCACTTAACCATCTCCAAACAGTCACCTATATACAATCTTAGCCATTTGTATTACATGCATGCACGTTTAATTATATTTTGAACTTTTTCTTTTTAAGAAATTACGAATGTCAGTAAACTACTGCACTAGCTAAGAAAGTACTTGAAATATATTCGTAGGAAATTCAACGTTGTTTAATAATTTGCAGAAGTGATCAATGGTATCTGAGAAATTTAAAAATAAATAATAATAAACGTTTTTACAGCCGCCATTTTCCAGCATAGCGCCTTATCAGCAGACAGCTAGGCGACGGATTTTAAAAACATTACTACTCACATTTTTAAGTCTATGTCTAGCAACACAGAAACATTCCTGTTGCAATAAAATTATTTCAGTGTTGGGCACGTTTTCAGCTAATTTGACTCTACTAATTAAAACCCATTTATTTCAGTAAAAAAAAATGTTTTCTTTTGAACCAAACATTCCCACATTATAGCACTGTAAAAAATAAAACCTTTTCTCAATTTCTTAATTTTTCCCGACAGCAGTACGAGCACCGTAAGGACATTTGAGTGGAGCATATTTTTAACAAACCACAGTTTCCGTTAAAGCTTGTGGATTTTGTCTATGAAAGAAAAATCTGATTTATTTAAGTATGAGGCGTCGAGGCATCAAACTTTCGTGAAGAAATTTCTGGCACTCTATACTTTATTCTTAGCCAAACTTCCCCATTTGTCTTCTTCCAAAGTCTTTGGTATAAGAGCTGCTTTAATGCCCATATTTTTGTCTTTGTTTTCTCTCTCTCTTTCCATCGCTAGGAAACGACATTAATACACTTCTCTGGCTTTTCTTACAAAGTGGTTTTCTAAAGTTATTTACGGCAATTTTTTCTGCTTCCTCAAATTTACAGAATTTCACATTATCGTGCCGTGCTATGACTCCAATTGTTTTCTTGTATTCTGTATTGTGAAACTATTTTTCTTCTTATTATTCAAATTCAGCACCAGCATTATTGTTAAGTAACGGAATTGTGCAAATTGCAAAAATATTTTTTAATTCAATAGTCTCTTGCATAAGGCTCAAACTGAATCAATAGCGTTCTAGTCTTTGCATGCCAGTCGTATAAAACAGAGTACGGCAATAATTTCGCTTTCACTTAAAACCAGGTTGCTATGTAGCTTAATATGTAAAAAATTAATATAACGCCATTAAAAATTTTCCTAAATATTTGTACAGCACCTTGCGCACTGGGAGAAATTTTTTTTGGGCACTCTTCTCTGAAAAATAATTTAGTAGTTACTACGTAACGGTTTTTTGGTTACCATAAATGTTTATGTGATGAGCTCAAAAATATTTTGCATGGTAAATACCAACCAAATGTATTGTAGCTGCCACCAAATATGTTTTCTTTTTCAGTGTGTATTGTGCACTGAATTGTTGTAACTAACTTTTGAGATTTACAACGTAATTTTACGTGTTTCATTCGTTAGTTTTTTATGAATTACGTTTAAGGTTTTTAGAGACCATCAGCTACTGAATAATTACAGTTAAGTATTATATTTAATTGTTTCCTAAAATAATGATTACATTTTCAGCGTGAGAAATATCTTTATGTAGGCTAACTGTTTTGCAGATACGTAGGTAATTTACATATAATTGCTATTTATTTAAGTGTAATGAAAACTACAATTGGATTCTTTGCTACGAACGATGAATTTTGTGTTAAAATTCCATGTTGACAATGCTTTACTTGCATGCTAGCCACGAAAATTAAATTTTGATAATAAACTTAGGCAAGTAATACAGTTTAGCAAAATTATTAACACATCGATAAAAATTACGCCTAGGTATATTTTGCAATTTTTGTACGTTGAGTATTTAAAAAAAATTGCAATATACATGTACATACATGAGAAACCTCTTACCATAACACTCAATATACATATACATACATGAGAAACCCCTTACCATAACATGCAATATACATACATGAGAAACCTCTTACCATAACACGCAATATATATATATATATATATATATATATATATATATATATATATATATATATATATATATATATATATATACACACACACACACACACACACACACACATGAGGAACCCCTTACCTAAACACCAAGCGAGGTAGAAAACAGTAATATGTAGGACTCACATTGGGAAGGACCCGGGTTCGAGCACCAGCTCCGGCCATTCAGATTTCTGCTTTCCCTTGTTTCGCTAAATCGTTCCATGCGAATGATGGGGTGATTCTTTGAGAATGGCCATGGCCAACTCCTTCCCAGCTCCTGTTATTGTACCAAGTTGTGTCACCGTCTATATGACCTCGCTGACGACAAGACGTCAAGCCCACTTTCCTTACCACGAGAATATTATATTAGACAAGCTTTAATTGTACGCGATACCCAGACATAGACACTTCGGGAACTTCTTTACAGGTAGGCGTGGAAACGTATTTCGTTTAAATTATATCTTGATAAGATCATGATTACTATTACGTTTATACGTACGGTAAGCGAGTCAACATGCAACATTGACTTCTCGCATTCAATATAGGGCGAAAGACAAATATCAGCTTCTTGGATATGAAACATTAGTGTGATTGTGTAGTTTAAAAATAACTCTTTGCTAATGTTTCTTACTTTTCCAGTGTAGCTTCAGGTTAATTTGAATAAAGCAAATTTATATATTATTTAACCAACCTTTCTACTGATGTGATTAGAATAAGGTGCGACAGATTTTGATTTTAACCCAGTTTTAGCGTAGTAGACCGGTAAATATATTGATATGTGCGTGTTAGACCTCTTTAAAAATTAATTATATTTTTACCTTTTGCGCATGTACCACAATAATAAAATATTTTGCTTCACATCGCTGATATGTAATCGTGTTACATTATGGTAAGGTGTAAGGGGATATTTTTGGGGTGTTATAGATTCAGTTTGATTGCAACCTTGAACGTGGTGCAATACTTTATCAATTGTGAATTTTTGTATATAATAGTAAAAAATAAATAAAATCCCGCATGACAGAATGGTCAGAGACTAGACATAACTGAAGGCAACAAAACTACAATTCAGCAGGCAAAAGTCTTGAATGTAATATAGTATACAACAGCGCCGTTCTCGCAGGGGTTAGCTGAGGGCGGCTAGGAACAAGGTGTACATCCACATTAACTTATGCGTGTCGCTATCTTCTTAAAGCGCTCCTCCGACACTTGGCCAGATAGACAATCCCATTCACTGGAGGTTGTCGCTGTCTCTGTCTTTCTTGCCCACTCTCTTTTATCTGCCTTGTTCTCCTGCCCCCATGTTCGCTCCTCGTCGTCGTTTTAGCCGGAAACCGCCCGCAAGACATTTCCTCCTGCCCTGCCCGTGTACCTTCCTGCCGTCGACACTTCACAGCTTACCTCAGCCATCTTCCTCATTTCTCTGCGCCACTCTGCTGCCAACACTCGGGAGAACTGTCGCCTTACTCTCCCTGCTATAACATACTTCTACTGCCTCTGGTTACACGTATGACATCAGTTCTACTTCATGATTTAGATATATTTGTGGCTTTTCTCGGGGTGCTCTAGTTCCAACTGTCACCTGTGCTGGAAGTTTATCTTGCAGTTTTCATTTCAATGTATACGTTCTCCAGTCTAGCTGGGAGCTGCAAATTACTTTGCGCAGGTCTGAAATCAATAACTGTCTTTATGTCGCAGTAAAATATATACTTATCATCGAAAAGATGTAATTAAATATTCCTCATACATACTTGCATGTGCTTAACGTAAAATGTTTTTTTATGACTATACTATTAGAAAGACACTAAACTCTAATACGATTGCTAATATTATGTAAAATAATTTTCCGATTAAATAAATAATTAATATTTTACAAACTGTTAGTATTTTTAAGTATGATAGGAAAACGAATTTGATTTTCATGTAAAAAATGCAACAAAAACTAAAAAAAATAACCTAAACTAAATAAGAAATTATGGACAAAAATTATTATACAAATATCAATACTAACTAATGTAAAACGATGTAAATAAATTCTCTTGAAAATAAAGGCTTAAATAACAATGTCCCAAGTACTGTAGTTTGTAAATTGTGCACACATTTCAAGTCTTTGTTAAGTATAATCATCATGCAAACATGACAGATTGTAATACCAAAATACGTTATGATGTAATAATACTGAATGAACTATATATGAATTCTTGTTTAACACTAGTCTCCGAAGCCATACACGGTTATTCTGTGTCTCTGGACGGAGGCAATGGTTTTCTTCTTAGCAAGTCTGGTGTAGATGACAACCGCGTGTAACATTTTCAAGGCACCTTGAAGCAAGCCCTCGTTTATATGAATATGTGCAATACATAAGATACAGTCCGATCAACTCGTCTGCTTGTTTTCGCGACGTATGCAAGATCGTTAAAATGCCGTGGCTAATGAACGTCCAAAGACACCAACTCAGATAGTTTGGCAAGTACGAAATAAGTGAAAATATCCTGAGTTATTTAAGACGTTTAAAGGGAAAAAATGTCGTTTTATTGATAGAAAGTACACGCAAGTAAATTTGTTAGTCTATAGTTTTTCTCACTTGCATTAAGGCTGTTAAGTGAGTAACTAGTGTGTTAATTTTATGTTTATATGAGAGCCATGAATGCAAATTCATCAAAAGTCAAAAGCTATTGCAGAAGACATAGTAAAGGCGAATTTTCGATAAGGAAACAAGCCACCACCCAACAAACATATAAAATCGCATTGCAGAAGAACTGTTAATGGCAGATTAAATATTCACTCTCTCGTAATATTTTATGAAGTCATAATTAACCTAGAGACTTGTATTTCATAAATAGTTTAGTAATCATTTACACAGGACTTACTTGACTGTGCGTTTAGGAGTTCATCCACTTTGTAAAGTATGTTCCACAGAATATTGGTTGAGGACGAAGATTTGACAGACATTATAGTTTAATTTTGATAAGTACTTGACAACTTTACATGAAATTAAGACGAAAATTTACAAGTTCCCTTGATATTAATTAAGAATTACGAGCTAAAATATCGTTAAGGACATAAAATTAACTTATTGATTAAATATTTACAAATGTTATGTTTAATTAATTATGTTATAAACTCTATTGCATAGAACATGTTAATGTCTCTGGTATTGTAAAGGTAATTTTTAAATTCATTATGTAGTAACAGATATGCAATGACATGTGAAGAGTCTTGTGTACGTAGCTCCTGTTGCAAATGCAGAGGTGATACATCAGAGCATATGTGATGCGTGCCAAACTATCCACGGTCAACAAGGCATATTTAAAACTTTATGAAATTCCATGTTGAGAAGTTTTCACGCATTGTAGCTGCAGTAAGTGGCCATTTTGAACATTTCGTGTGTGTAATGTTTGCTACATAACTCGTCAAAATTTCAGGAAACAATTTGACTAGTCTCTTGATAGACGGGCAGCTATCTACATTTACACCGTATGTATCTGATATATAATTACACGAATACAGATAACAGCAACGGATTGGTATAGCCCTTGTTAAAATATTATATGTGGCCCACTGCTCGTATGGCGCAAATATTGTGAGCTGATAACTTGTTGGTAGAAGCAGATGACTGCAGGACACAGGGCGGGCATGGCACACAGTACGTAGTGTGTGTAACATGGTGCTTGTGCAGTCCATATATGTGACGTCAAACTGTCCTTCTTGTGCAACAATACTGCTATCATGACTGAGTGTTCACTTACTTCACTAGGATACACTCATGCTAACATCACACTGTTAGTTCTTATCTTAACACTCCAATGTATGATCTTGCGTTAGCACTGTCAGCTACACTAGGTCTATCTCAGGTGAGCTGTGTGTTGCCTACAATCCAGGTCACTGTATGTCCTGGTCGTCTAGCTTCAGCGTTTATTCCGCGACAACGGTTGTGGCTAGGACAAGGATGAGACAGGCCCTTTTACGCTTACTTTTACCTGCTTATTATTAATATGTCACATATATGTAGATGAACTACCGGTATATACTTTTTTCTTGAAATTTAAGTTTTGGAACACCTAATTTTCAACAAGTAAAATTTTTGTCAATGATTTACGTCACACAACCCATATAACAGTGTCAATTTACCGTTTGCCAGAGTTTTGATGCTAATTTGATCAAACATGTTGCAAACTGGGTATTCTTTAAACGTGCCTAACGTTCTTGGAATGCACTTTAGGTGGTAAGTTGTATATACTTACGTAAATTGTAGTCTAATTTATTGTGAGGAATATGTCTGCGGAGCATGATACTGCATTTAAGAAACATTGTGTGTCGTATATGCAGAATGTTCACGACAGTATGTTACAGTATTTTGCTTATGATTCCTTCTAAAAATGTAAGTGAAGTCTCATAACTCAAATGTTGACTGGCGCATCACTTGAAGAAAAAATTCATGGATACAAATTTACATAAAAAAAACCAACCACTGTTGAAATAGCTACATGTAATAAGAAGTTAATAATGGCATTCTGGGTGAGATTTACTAAAAACAAGATCTAAAATCTGCGAAAAAAAAAAATAGTTTTGAATACCTTCCACCTACGTGAGCCAAAGGGATTGCTCGAACATTCCATGTATTACATGTTGCCAACCTGTAAAGCTCAACATTTTGTACGTCCATTTTCTCGGTTCTCTTGAAGGTGTTGAAACAAGGTGACTTCTTACGTTTATCGGGGGCACCTACCTCAAACTGTGTCACTTAATAACAAAAAAGTTGCAGTAGTAAAGTAGTCTATGCCCAAAAAGTGTTTAGCCAACCTCGTGTCTAATGTAGGTTGAATCTATTCTAAAGCATTTCTCACATGTTGCAGATTTTGTTATTATTAAATAGCACCGTAAATTAACTATTTATTTATCCCTCCTTTTCGTTATTCTAACAAATAATATCAACTGAACATTTTCAAACAACCGGTGTATATATGTACAAGTATATTATATACATGCATATATATATATATACATACATATACGAATACACACACACTTATATGTATATAAACATGTACATACACATATGTATACGTATGCAAAGTACACTGTGGGTGACAACTAAAAGTGTATTAAAACGTGATTTCCGACACCAAAAATATAAAAAATTTTTAATAATTAGGACTCGCCGAGCCAATATCAGAGTAGACTATAGTACATTCATTGTTAGGTCATAATTATGACCGCTACCTCTTTCTTCCTGAACAAGTAAACTGCTAACTGACTAGTAATTAATATGGTTTCTCGGGTTCGCCCCAGGCAAGTGCTTCGATAATCCCCTAACAAAGACCATGTAATAGTTCCTGTCCTAGAATAATGTTTTGAGTCACCGTCTTTAATGATCACGCTGTGGGCCGTATTATATACGTCGCGACTTATATAAATTAAATATTAAAATTTAATGTCTATAGTTTCATAAATTTAGGTTAATTCTTTAACTTTTTTTATTTTATTGCTATTGTATTGTTTACATTATACTAACAGTAATTTGGTGTAATTCAGGAATTTTATTTTATTCTGGATGTTTCAGTACATCTTATTTTTCATTACAGTCTATCTTTCCTTCACATGTTAGTTATGAGTAGAGCCGATTCAGGCTGCAGTAACATGTTCTTTGTTAGCCGGACGTGCTCGGCTACGTTTTGCATTCCTTAGCCGAAGCTTTGTTCTTTTTTCACTGTTTCTTCCTGCAGTGCGGACATTTGCTGTGCCAGGGCGCGTGTAATCTGCATGATTATCACATGATTTCGTCCTTTCTGTGCAGCTGCCCTCTAGTGGGGTGTTTTAGTTAAGCCATTGTTTGCGCTCTGTTACCTCTCCTCCTCTATTTTTCCGGCACTCGTTGATCAGCAGTGAACACGACATGATGTGTTGTTGCGGTGTTCGTGTCTTTCCGGCACACGTACGGACGTAGATGCCGTAACTGTTTATTTTGTTTTCATTTTTTCTTAATATCATCACCATATAGTCTACAGGAATAGTTTTTTATTTTATTCTACGACTTAAGATGTAGCGTCGTTTGTTAATGTAGTGCTACAGTCTTCATCTTTCGTCGCCCTCTGTGAGGGTCCAAGTGTTGGGTCACACATCCTTATGGGCGCTTTCCCTTCTTTGTTTGTTTCGTGCATATGGTTCGTCCAGGCGATTGAACTAGTGGATTGGTGTTTTCGTCGCAGCTGAGAATGTGTGAAATCATCTCCATTCTCCAGCATGCAGTGAAGGAACTGTGTGATTACATCTCCGATTACGTTTCACTCTTCATCACTACATTTGACGTCAGGACAGCTAAGTGCCATCGGGACACCTTATTTACCTTCTTTAAAATTAAAGCTACCTTAATATTATTTATTTTCTATTAAAGAGACATGTCATGATCCTGATATATAATATTGGTTTTATAATAAATACAGCATTTGTTTTTTTCATATGGAACCTAAATTTTAATATTATAATTTTTTGTTTATGCTTTAAATTTTTTTATATTTTTAACATTTCCGTTATAAATAATGTGCGAGGTAGCCCTTTTTCTATATTATTGTTTACAAGTAATTTTAATAATTAATTTCAACTATTCATTTAGGCTTACATGTCTAACCTATTTCAATGTTATTTATAACTTGTTTGTTTCCATATTTGAAAAGAAAAACATTTACATAATAAACATAATAAATAAAAAATAATATCATTATTTAACAAACCACAAATCAGCGCCTTATTATTTACGATTGTTCCTCTGGGCATTTCAACGATTTTTGAAGTATCTTGTAAGGTTAAGTTACACCATTTCTTTTAATTTTAATTCTATTGTTCGGTGAGCTTGTTGCCTAGTCGTCTTTCTCATGTGTTTATTTTGTGTGTTTAATCGCATTTATTTATATGTTTGCTGTCCTGTTAGTTTTTTGCCACTTTGTTTCTTTAATTAATGCGTTGCTGTTTTGAACAGGAGTTTTGTTTAGCGATTATAAACACTTGAGTGTATTGCTTACAACTTCATTAATTTAATTTTCTCACCGAAGCACACCGGCAAATTTGTCAACGAGATATAAAGTCCACGCACTTTAACTTACTACTAAGTGTATGGTTCTTTTAGTCCGGTTTATCATGCTTTACAGTTTCACCTAGAAAGTCACATCAGAATATGGTTTGGCGAGCTGGTTTATACAATATATACTATTTCTGTCATGCAGACATGTAACGTCATATTTTATACGATGTTACCACTCTGACTGTTTACGTAGGAAGACTATGTCTAAAGTAACACGTAATATACTTCTGTGATTCCCTTCCGTATTCTTGAGCGATGAGAAACGCTGAGCATAAATTGATTACAAAAAATGTTGTTGACTTTGCCTTATGTCAACATGCATTTCATTCGCGAGTACAGCTGTTTGGTCATAAGCAAAGTGGTGGAAATGAACATCAGGTAATTTGTGAGAAAGTGATTTAAACTCAAGAAAACAACTTTAATTTCCACGGACCAACAAATCAACAATGTCCTGTACGTCTCTTGAAAATTAAATTAAAAAGTAGTGTATTTTTCAGTTGTCGCTAATAATTTAAAACACTGCTCTCAGATGCAACTAACGAGCACTTAAATCCCTTTGCTTCTAATCTCTTCAGTTATTATCTTCCCATGCCTAGTATTTTATGTGATAAAAAACGTGACTCCGTTGACCATTCCGCAGCCATAAATAATTCTACTCGCATTCATCATGTTTCCGCACAAAAATTAGCGTCCACCTAAAAAATTAAGTTTTATGATGTGAATACTTTCTCTGAAATATTTATTACAGAACATTTATCAACGCAGAATTTTCCGTACGGTAAATCTATCTACACATAAAAATATTTTGCGGCAAACATTTAAATTAATTTCAGTTACATAACTTTTCATTTATAGTAACATATATGAAAAATTTTTTAAATACCCCAAAACTTTCTGTTCAGTATGATATGCATTACAAGTTATGTACCTTAGCATATTGTTTCATTTAAATAGTATTGTGTATTAGTTGTGTCATCTAGTACAATTCTCAGACAGTGAAATTAAATGTTAACATGAATCACAGCCGCAGACTATCCACAATTTATTAAGGTCGGTTTTACCTAACTTGAGAAACATATGTAGAAAAATTAACGTCTGCCCCCCTTCCCCAACAGTATAAACTACAGCAAGTGGGTCACGTCTGCTTTAGAATACAGGAAATTCTAGTCACACTCCGTAACTGCCATACTGTTATTGTTTGTTTTGAACAATGTGTACCCATTTAAGTTCCAAAATAATGATCTTAACTTGTGAATATTTTTACTCATTGCTGACATTTATCACTAGAATTCAGACGTTGTCCCACAAGGATGAACACTTTCAATAACGTAACACAAGAAGTGGAAACCTTTTTCACGCGCCTCTGGTCAACTTGACCTTATAGCAACAATGTCCTTCATACACTGCATGCAAGTTGTTTAACAAACTTCCCAGGCACCTGTAAGATGCGTGCTTATCAAACACGAAAATGTTCAGAAAAACTCCTTAAAACGTTTTACTTAGTCTATGTGTATTTGAATGGATCTGTGACTTGTTTAAGATATATTTCTGAGTTAAGATTCTGTTTCCTCCCTATATTTTTTTATCCAAAGGAACAAAAAAGGTAATCTTGTTGCAATCTTCTGGAATGAAACTTTTACAGAAAAATTTACACCATTGTCACTGTGACAGTTACACAACACCCGGCGTGTAGGCTGTGCCATATAAAATACAAGACGAATTAAATAATTTACGTATTAAATTTGTTTATTTATATTTCCTTAATTCAGGATAGTAATATTTTTGCATTGATTTTAACTTGTTTAATTTACATTAACAATAATTACTGTTATTGAGTAATTTTAATTTACTATGATATTTCAGAAAGTTCGCTTTCAATTACAGCTATTCTTTCTTGTTACATTAGTTCGAGCCGACCCTAGTCGTGCTACAGTTTTTTTATATAAGAAGGACAGAAGCTGCTTATCTTTACATTCCTCTGTCAGTTGTTCTGTCGTACCTCCGTCTTCGTGCCACGTGCTGCTGTCGTTGCAGAGCGTGATTTCTGTGTTTAACCACGTGATTTCGATGCAGTTTAGCGATTCTGTTCACGTGATTGTCGCATGCTACTGTGCTTCAATGCGCACTTTGCCGATGTTGGTACTGTTGCTAACCATTGTCGATGCTCGTTTGTTCAACGTTTCTGCATCTTCTTCTGCTGCATTTCTTAACACTTTGCTGTCAACCACCACATTTTCAAAATGGGTGTGTTTGATGTTCCTGCCTGTTTTGCAGATCTTGGCACTTGAGTGGTCAATATTTACTTTACATAATGTAGCAACATTTATATTTTCACGTAGTAAAAATCTGTACTGCTACATTTATTTTTAAGTCGTTATTGTGGTGGTTTTGTCTGTAAATTGGCCAAGTGATTGTCTACGCCCTCGTCTGGTGAGTAATATTCCTACGAGAGATTTTATGTTCTATTTAAATTTCATCTTCTTTAATTTTTTGGTTAATTTATGAGTAGTGAGGGTTCTCGTCTTCAGATATCCAGTCATTCTGGCCTATTTTGGGACCTTTTCACCTTCTCTGTTTCGCCACTGTATCAGGGAAGTATGAAGTCATCCCAGATTGCTGTACTCATCTACTGCAAGACTTTGAACAGTTAAGCCGCACTTAAATTTCTATATTTAATCTATAAATTAACAGCTGTCACACTTAATTCTATTTTTTAAATGTAATATTATATACGTTTTAAAAAACGTATTTTAAGTTAAATGTAAACAGAAAATGTTATAAGGTCTAACGGATTTATCTAATTTACTTGTAATTTTTAAATTTATTTATGACGTCATTGATTCGAATGTACGGTATCTATTTAGCCTACAGGATGGACATTTATTGTTTTGATATATTTTGTATAAACGTATTATATGCGTAATCAAATTACTATTTCCATTTAACTTTGCCTGCGAGATTTCGGCTTTAATTATTTAATTATAATTGCAGTACTAATCGACTATTCATCGATGTCAATTATATTTTGCCAAATTATTGGGAAAGAAAACAAAACAAATAATAATATTTAGTATTAAAAGGAAAATTACGTAATTATTTTGAGCAACCACAAACTGAATTTTCATTTAACATATTTTCCTCTGGTATATATTGTTTATTATGGCGAGAGAGCCTATTTATTTTCCTAAAATAATTATTTTTCTTTGCCCGTGCGTATGGTAGCCCAGCGTTGCTTCCAATTTGTTATTGTTTGTTTACAACAGCTTCATCTGGTTTTTGTGTGTTTGTTAATGTGCCACCTTCTGTTCTCTTCTATGTTTTTATTGGTGAGCATTTTGTGATGTTTATTTGCCAGGGACTGTTGTTTTCTGATGTTTATTTGCCAGGGACTGTTGTTTTTGCTTTACGATTAATGGCTATTTTAAAAATAATTCATTAACCTACCATACGCACCGGCGGAAGGCAAAAAGTGGTACTTCCCTCTATTGGTTTGTACATACACCGTGCTCTTAGGAAAACGGAACCTCAATTAATATTTATTTGTCTTAAAATTTTACCATATAATACGAGATTACTTTTTCATGAGGAATCACTTCCCAAAGTTAGGCCTATACATTTACTTACAATCCTGTATAGTAATTAGAATGGATGTTACGAATTTACTCATATCGTGTTCATAATTGCACAATACGGCCCATTTGGACTTTTTTCTGTAACCACAGAAAATATCATATGTACCGTTTTTGTGATTTTTTTAAATGTTAGGTACACATCTAAAACTTTGTAAATTGACTTGACATTTTTTCATCATATTAACGGCGTGTTCATGTTATGCCACACTGTAGTAATTTTAGTAAATATTTGTTGAATGCATTTTGTAAAGAAACCATATATACGAATTTAATGCAACTCGATACACATCCAAGCTTAGTTCCTTGTCCATAGACTTGTATTTTGCTGGTACCGTAACCGTTTTTTTTATTGAAATCTCTTAGATTGGTTTTGCTTTAACAGGAAATTCACTGCGTGATTTTTCTATAATTCATAAAATTCGGCACACAAATTGTTCTAACTAAGGTAACGGAACTTGCAGGTTGATTGATAATACTATTTTTATAATTTACGTTCTGTAATTTCGAACATGTGCCGTCATGAATTCATAAATTTTATACACATACTTTTCCCGAGGAATCTTGGACTGATTAATCCAAATTTATATTCAAATACATAACTTACCAACATTCGTATGAACTAATCTAAATTGTTGTAGGTATGCAAAGTTACGCGATGGCATGACATAATCACATATTTATATATCTGAATGTCCGATTTGCTCTTTTGTATAATTTGACATTTACATTAACAAAAGTAGACTAACTCGGTAACTTCTTGTATTTTAATTATTTTTCCATCACCAATTTCGCGTTAGTTAAATGTCTTGGGGGATTCCTGTGTTGTGTGTTCGTGTGTATATTAGCTGGCTACTCGTAATTGGACGTAAACTTGAACATTAATGTCGTACCAACTTTTTATTATATAAAACGATAACCAGGTGCAGTGGTTCGTGTCCCTAGTAGCCAACATTCTCAGTTACCATAGCATAATTTTACCTCGAATGCATCAACATATAGTGGCACGGCAGGGTTGTAATATTAACTGTTGTCTGCACAGAGTTTCAGCGGCGTTCCGCAGTGTAGATGCTACGTTCAGAATTCTGCGATAGATGGCATGACTTGGATTCGCGCTGCAAATAGTTTGTTACTAACTTTATTACTTTTGTGGTAAAAACGGTTATACACACTGAAAATATTATAGATAACGTTCACCAATACCGTTGTCAACTCATGTTACGTTATAGGTATTTCGTTGTTTTTTTAATAATCAGCGTTTGTATTTCGAATTACATTTAATTACGAAACAGCAATTTTTCCTGTTCGTACATTGAGAAATGACCGGTATAACTGCTGTATATGCGGCGCTGCTCGATAGTGTAGCTTAGCGGAACATGACTTCTTGAATAACGTGTGTCACAACGTCGTGACTTTGTTTGCGGCTGTTTTGTGTTTCAATTCTAATATGTGTAGCTGCACACATTTACGAGATTCGTAACGGTAATAATGCGTGTCATAAATTACGAGTTGATGCACAGAATTTAGTGTTATACAGGTTGAGCAGTGCTAACCCGGCGGGAGTGGAAACCTGACGTTAAACAATTAAGGAACAATAATACAACGTTGGGCCTATTGTGACGTATGACGGAGTTATACACCCTCAAAAGTAGTGGCGGGAAATGTGAAATTGAACAATAAAGTCTCATCATGCGCAAAAAAATTTCGCATACAAGCTACTGGTATAGGTACAGACAACAGCAGAAAATTATATTTAAAAAATAACACACCTTCATTAATTAACTAGGGGTTGGCAACACCTTCTTGCGTAGAGCTCTGTAACCCTTGGCTTGAAGTGATTCGACACGACATGTAGGTGATTTGCATGTAAACATCAATAAATTTGTCGTCTTTAGAAAAACTGTTACTGTGAATTGTTTTCTTAGAAATCACGTGTCAAATTTAGAAGTGGTATTGTGGTAGTCTGACGGGTAGGCAGCCGGTATAACAATAAGAGATATTACAATATGCCTATACGGAAAATATGACAAACGTTTTGTGCATATGTAGCAAGGGAACTGTTGAGAAGTTAGTGCGACTTAATACCACAACTACATTGGTTACTACTGTATCATGTGCTAATGCCTAATATTCGAACAACACAATTATTTATACCAGAAATGTGAGAACTGTTTCGCAAATACTTAATCACGTTATCACGTTGTGTAACTATACGCTTAACGGTACACGACAAACCTTACTAAATTTCTATCGCACACTTAGCCGACGTGTAGCCTAAGTTTCAAGCATGGGATGCCTGAAAAGAGCGTGGTGTGTTACAAAATAGAGCATCGTTATTTAGTTTGTTGTCATCACGGTATTTCATAATGACGGATGCCTACCATCGCTTTATTCAATCAAATTAACTGAGAATCTATTAATAAGATGACTGAGTTGAGAAAATAAACAGAAAAGTAAAATGCACTTGAGTTCAGTAAAATTAATTTCTGTAAATTTGTCATATTTGTTTATTTATTTATTTATTATTATTTTATGCCAATAGAAGCGCAGCAACTGCTGTAGATAATTCAGAAAAAAATGTTTCGATTAATCGAAAACAATCGTAATTAGCTGAATTTTACGGTGAGAAACTGCGGACAACTGTAACAAACGGAAAGTAAATACAATACATACACAATGTTCTAATGGCTTCGATTGTGATGTAATTTGGTGGTTTGTAGAAACTTAATACATTGTTAAAAATACGGTCGTGTCCTTGAAAACATCTGCATGTGCTGTGATCACGCAATAATTTTCATGGGACAATTAATCCCTTAAACAATTACTCAAATAAATTTGTTTGAGTGAAGAAATCCAATACCAAAAGCAAAAAATTATTAATGAAAACAAATTTCAATGTCGTACAGAATTTACGATAAAAATGCTGTGAGTTGCATTGATACTTTGTGTAATGGTGGGGTTTACCTATCTTTAAACCATACGTCGTAATCAGAAGCATTAAAATAAAACAACTGAGCGAGGGGGACAGTGCTCAAACATTGTACTCGCATTCACGATAATGCGGGTTTGATGTCCAGCTCAAGTTAGGGAAAAGTTCAAACTCCGGAGCTGTCCGACTTAGAGATAAAGCCACTGGTACTCGTCTTCCTCGGCAGACTACGCCAGTGTAGAGGATTGGTGTAAGTGGTGCCTGGAGGGGGAGGGGGTGGGGCATACACGCCTCCAAAATCACTTCAGGCGAATGCTGGGATGAAATATTTTAGAAATGACATGATCGATTCCTAGCCTCTTTAACCGTAAGTGTCCAATTGTGAGTTTCTGTCTGTAAATACATTGACTGTCGACAAGGCGTTATGGTGCTCTAATAATACTACAATAATTCGAAATTATCGTTATACTTGGACTGGAATGAAAAGGTATGTGTATTACCTACGCGGTATATCAAACATTATAACTGATGTCTGAAGCACTAGAGTACCGCATCAATAGAGACTACATAAATATTGTTTGGGGAGGAAAATTTTAACATTGAAGAAGTTCCTCCAGATGCTAACATTTTGACAGATGAATATTCTGCAGATGAGGAAGAAGGTGGAACTCCTGATAACCTCAGTAGGAAACAACTGCTTGCTGATGCTGAAGTTCGTTTTAGGAATGGTGACGAAATATTACCTGAGCCTCAGATAGTCCAAACAATTAGTGCCAACAATAAAGAAAGAAGATCACAAGCACTGCTAACACCACCACCAGATCTAAGATTTCCTACACAGCTATACCCACAGTTGACAAATAATGCAGAGTGGTTAGACGGTTACTTCGAGATGTTGCAAAATGATTTTATGCAAAAGATTTCCCGATACAAGAAACAAATAGTGCTGTCCAATCTTTTGAGCTTTTTTATGATGAACTGATTGAATTCATTGAGACAGAGTCAAACAGATATGCGCTGCATAAAATTTGTCCTGACCCAAACACCACAGCTGGAGAAGTGAGATGTTTTATGGCTATTTTCATTCTTAGTGAATACAACAAGTTGCCATCGAAAATAATGTACTGGGAGAAATGTAATGATGTACAGAATAAACTTGTTACGAAAGCTATGAGACTAAATGTATTTAAACATATTTTGAGATGTATTCATTTTTACAACAATGGTGAGTTCAACCCTGACACTCGAGACAAGTTGTGAAAGGTAAGACCACTTATAAATCACCTGAAGGACAAATTTGCTAAGTATTTCGTACCTGAAGAAAACGTATAATTTTATGAAAGCTGGTAAGCATGGACTGAAACTGTTTATCAGAGGGAAGCATATTCGTTTTAGATACAAAGTGTGGTCTTAGAACCCTGTCATTGGTTATCTTATCAATTTTGACATATATCAAGGACGATCGGTAACTGTACATCCTGAAGCAATGAAACGATTTGGCAAAGCAACAGCTCCATTAATACGAATTATTGAAACTCTATCACCTGATGTGAAGAAGCTTCCTTTCCATTTCTTCTTTGACAACTTGTTCGCGAGATTCAATCTACTGACTTTTCTACGGGAACAAGGTTATGGTGGCACTGGGTCAGTAAGAGAAAATCGCATTCCGTCAAGCAACCCACTCCCAAAAAAGAAAGAAATGAAAAAAAAAAAAGTAAAGATGATGGTGTTTTGGTGTACAAGTTGCATGATAATTCTATTGTTTTTGCAGCATCAAATAAGCATGGTAATTGCCCAGTTACAGATGTGCTGAGGTATTCCCAACGATAAAGGAGGTATATTCAAGTTTCGCGTCCTGCTCTCCTCACAGAATACAACAAATATATGGGTGGAACTGACCAGATGGATCAAAATGTCAACCAGTAAATCAGTAAAAATCGGCAATACGAAATGGTACTGGCCTCTCTTTTCGTGGCATTTCGACGTCACAATCCACAATACCTGGCTACTTCACCGCAGAAGTGCAAATATATCTTACATAAATTTTCGCAGAGAAATATTACAGGTCTGCTTGAGGAGATATGCGACACATTCCAAAGGACCGGGAATAATATGTCTGGGATCAGCAGCTGACCAGCTCCGTTTCGACAGACAGAACCATTTTATTGAGAAGATACCAGATCTCAAGCGACGGAGGTGTGCTTGGCAACTACAAAACTTCGACTCGTACACAGGTTGTTAAATGTAATGTGCGGCTGTATGCAGACTGTTTTATTGCTTATCATGTTAGACAAACTATTGAAAAATAGTATTTAGCAGTTGTACAAGGACTTTCATTGGCCATCAAAGAGATCAGTATTTACGTATGTGATATAGGAGTTGCGTCTGGGCTAATGTATTGGTGTACAGTAGACTCCCAATTATCTGTGTGCGGATTATCCAATTTGCGGATTATCAGCGCAAAATATTACACTTTAAATAGTTTAAAAAAAATTTAATATTTTTTTTATGTTTGGTTATTTATAAAGTCACGCTGTGTCTACTCGCATAATGTTCACAAATGTGTTATGCCCGTAACCGTAATTTGAAAAGCTTGAAGAAGATTTAAGTATTTTCCAGCAGGCAAAACAATAAGTACCGCGCATGAATGGGTTGACGAGATTATTATCTTGGATAAATAAGATATCCGTGATTTTTTTATGTCATTGGTGTTTTTATATTATTAGCGTATACCCCCAAAATTTTAATGCGAATAATGTAGAGTCTACTGTATTAAATTGCTGCATTTTTTTCCAGGAATGAAGTAGAATTTTTTGTTTTAATGAATTCTAAGAAATGGTAAAAGTGGATTATCCACAATTTTGGATTATCCGAGGCATTGGCCCCCTCCATTAGTGCGGATAATCGGCAGTTGAATGTATCACAAGAGATAATTGTTTCTGAGTGTAATTCTAGTGGTTGTATAATACGGACTGTTTTGTTTGCTGTTACAGTATATAACTGTTTATGAATATGGATTGTATGAGTACTGTTTTGTTTGTTACTGCTCAAGGCAACTATTTATCAATGCAATTTGTGGAGAATGTATGGACTCTGTGCTTCACATAAGAAAGTTTATTATGAATGTTATGTGAGGACGTTTTCATTAGTTATCTCACAAAGAACAGCAAATAAATGTAAAATAATATTAGAGCATCTCTTGTTTGCAAATTGAAGATAAACTTTACTCACTGGCGTGCAACACGGGTTTTGCTCCCAATAATGCCCAGTGTAACAACTTGAAGATTACCACTTAATGTAAAAATCGATATGTTGTACATGCCTGGTGGTACACCATTACATTTTGTTTGCACAGCAAGGCTATACTTTATTTAACTGTACCCTGGGCGATGAAGAGGCCATGTAGTATAGTCATAATATGTCAAATAATGGCTGCAGAAGGAATGAAGTATCGGAAAGCTAATTTTTGGTGGAAAATGTACTGCAGGGTATCATAATGTTTGGAAGAAATTCATCTGAAATTCAGAAAGGGAAACATTCTAGTAAGTGTAATTTCTTGGTTCTAGGACAAATACCTTTCTTGTACAATTTTTTTTTGTTTAAATTTAGGAAATTGACTTCAAATTATTTTGGCTCAATTTTTTCCATTAATATTTGAAGATATTTGAATTCCTTTGTTTAAGAAAACAAATATGTTACGATTATGTTTATTATGATATTTAGTCAGAAGGGGTGAATCCCAATTTTTGACATTTCAAAAAAATTTAAAGATCTTTATTAAATTTGCTAAACGAAATGGTGATTAAAAATTTAAATAAGCAACAATCCTAATACAGGCGGGTAATATTTCTCACCATAAAAAAAAGTTTTTTTTAAAAATATGTTTGTCCTAGAACCTATAACATATTCTAAATAAGGACAAACTTTAAACAAGTGAGAAACTTCAGGTAAAATGAAAAATGTTTGAAATGCATTCAAATTTATTAACGATATTTTTATAACAAGAAAAAATAATACATTAGACGTAATATTTATAACGATTATTATAAACTAAGTGCTAAAGAAGAACACTTAAAAAGTAAAAAAAAAAAAACAATGTAATTTATATTTCTCTGCTAATATAACAGAGTGCATTTTATTACCATCGCTACAGTCTTTCACTCCTTCGTGTACAATATTTATATCCCCTTCATTAACAACTTCTAAAACTTTATCAATTAATTTCTGAACATATCTCTGTTGGAAATTATTTTGGAAATTTTCTATATCAAATATCACCTTACGACCGATGCGTGTGTCTACTATTTTAGCTTGGTTTATCATACATGGTTTACCTACTGTAAGCTAGGACAGATTTTTAATTCCTTGATTTCGTTTTGTTATTTTAAGTCACTCTTCCATTTGTTATATATTTACTTTAAAAATCAAAAATGAAAAATAAAAAAAATAAATAAAAGGAGTTGTTTTTCGAGAAACCATTAAAATTTACAGCAAAGTGATGAACAAATCGTTTATCCCCTTTTAAAATTGCAATCACGTAGACTACTCTATAAATTTATTAATTGCACCTTAAGCCATTGAATTTTTATTTTTGTCATTAAATTTTACGTCTACTTAGTAAGTTCCAACTTGAGACGAAATGACAAATATTTCGGTTATATTTAAGTTTGAAAAATGGATTTTTAAATAGGAACAAAAATAAAATGTAATATTTGCGAACATTATTATAAGCCTTCTCGCAAGAAAAACCTCTTAATACTAAAGAAACAAAAAATAATACAGCAATAAATGTAAAAATGTAATATTGAATACAAACAAAAAATAATAAAAAGTAATAAAAACTTAGAATACAAAATGGTCCCCCACTGGCTAAAAGTAATTCAAATATAATTTAAAATAATTCAGTATCCAAACGCGAAAAGTTACGGTAATATAATTTTGTTATAATCAATACTTTTATTATATTAAACAAATGTTTGCAATAAATGATATTTATTAAATATATGAAAAACAAACAGGATTCGTGAAGATAGATACAAAACTTGAGGTATTAATAGTATAATGGTTTAAATATACTCAAAAATATTTTTAAGTTAAATAAAACGCATTATAATAAATAATATAAAAGAACTACAAGAGCAAAATATTTTAAAAGAAAATTTAAAAATTTTCACTCAACATAAAAGGGTGTCAGTTATTGATGAAGAATATCATTACGTATGTACGTATATTTTTAAAACTAAAATTAAATAATTTTAAAACAACTGATTTGGAATATTATTGTAACACTGGTATTTCAAAAAATTGTAGCTGTTTTGGAAGCATTTGAATAAAACATCGCAATGTGTGTTAAATGAAATATTTGCGCTAAATCTCAGAATAAATAAATATGACTGGCTAAAAGAAGCATCTTATGTTGATTTGCCAGAAAACAATTAAACCAATAAAATTGTACGAGTACAAAAATAATGATCAAAAACGTTTTTTAGGTTCTATTTTATCACCTATTCATCCAGTAACAATTCATCCCGAAAGAGTCAGTTATTATAAGACACATGAACATGAATTTGATGAAGTTCTTAAAGATTTAGAATTTCCAACGCAATTAAATAAAATTCAATTATTAAAGAATAACTAACATTTTAATTGTTGTTATTCATATGACAATTATCAAATTTACACACTCAAAATTACAAAAAAAAAAAAAATAATTAAATTAAACTCATACATTTATTTATCTTTCTGAATAACTATCATTATTGTTGGATGAAAGATATTTGAAGACACAACGTAAGTCACAAAATTAAAAAAATTAGCGAAAAAATATGCTTTTGTAATAGGTATTTACAATATTTTAATGGTGGAGATAAATTAAATGAACACTAAAAAGGTTGTAAAAATCATAAATGCGTTCTAGTAGATCTTCCAAAAAAAATAATTATGTACTAAAATTTAAGGATTTAAATAATTCTTTAAACATTTATTTTGTTATTTACGCATATTCGGAATGCTTATTAACAAAACTTTATACTTGTTAACCGACTGCCGAGTTTTCATATGCAACAAATTTTTAAAACACGTGATCCAATTATTTTTTTTATTATACAAAATATACACCCACCGGGTGTGATAATGAACATCCAGTAATCTTATAAAGGAAAAAAAATGCATCTAGTGTTTTTGTAAACATGTTAAAAGATTAAGCAAAACATCTTTTAAAAATTTATGAAATAGAAAATACAGTACTGAGCAACTAATGAAGAAAGAAAGAAATATTTTGCAGCTATTTGTTCAACGCCTTTAAATTGAGATTATGTGACTTCGTCAAATCAAGCATCCATAGAACGCGATCGCGTAACATATCATGATAATTTAACTGAAAATTTGTAGGTGTAGCACAAGCTAAATATAATTTACAAAATCCAAACTGTATAAGTCCATATATATATATATATATATATATATATATATATATATATATATATATATATATATGTGTGTGTGTGTGTGTGTATGTATGTATGTATGTATGTATGTATGTATTTGTGTGTGTGTATGTGCATGTGTGTGTACATACAAGTTACCTCCAAAAATACATTTCATAATAATCTTTTATAAGTGTTATGTTTCCGATGAAGAATATAAATTTGCGCAAAAGTTTGGTAAACATTAATTATTCAAAATCTTGGTGAAATAACAAAATAATAGAAAAACAGACGTTTTAATATTAGCTGATATGTTTGAAAATTTTAGAGATGTTTGTTTAAAAACATTTCAATTAGATACCCCTTTGGTATTTTACAACACCACGATTGGCTTCGGGCGCGATGTTAAACACACAAACTTAGAACTATAATTTTTAGTTCATATGAAATAAATTTTAACGACTGAAGACGATATTGGACGTGGAATATTCTAATGTTGTAAAAGATATGATAAAGAAAATAATAAGTATAAGAAAAAAGTATGGTTCTAAAATTTAAGATTTATGTTTAAAATATTGAGACGCGAATAATTTATATGGTTAAGCAATATCTTGAACTATATCTTTAGGAATAAAAGTGAAAAATGTACACGGAGTATTAACATTTTAAAAATCAGATTGGTTGAAAGCATATATTGATCGGAACATTCAAGTGAGAACAAACGCCAAAACCAGTTTTAAATAAGATTTGTACAAATAATGAACAATTTATTTTCTGAAAAAACTGTAAAAATGTATAAAAGGGTAGATGTATTAGATAATGCAAAAATACTTAATAAGTATAACATTTATTGCAAACCCAATTTTAAAGTTTGAACTAAATTTACTGAATCTTTGGTGGCAATACACATGAATAATACAAAATTACGTTTCAGTAAACCAATAAATGTTGGAATGTGTATATAATATTTATCAAAAACTCTAATAACATACGATTTTCATTTTAATGTTATGAAACGAAAATATAGGGATAATATTAAATTATGTTACACGGTTTGTGATAGTTACATAAATTACGTAAAACCAAATGACTTTTACACTGATTTGCAATGAATCATAGATTATTTTGATACTGCAGATATTGAAAAAGTTAGCAGACACTATATATAACAAATAAACAAAACAATTATAGGTAAAATGAAGGATGAATATAATGAAAAAAAAATAATGGAAAGAACTAGTTGGATTAAAATAACAATGCATGCTATAATGTTGAAAATTAAATAAAAATGTGTAATTGGTTTTAAAAAAGCTGTAGCTAAAGCGGAAATTAAATCTTATGATTTTAAAAATTGTGTTTTTAATAATTATGTATTGTACAAAAAAACCATATAAGGAGTAAGAAAACATAACATAATTCAGTTGAATCTAGAAAAAGAGCATTAAGTTCTGAAGATGATAGAAGGTATATTCTAAAAGATAACGTTAACACACACCCGTGGGGTTATTGTCATATTTAAAATTAGTAAAATATCATATATGCGTTTTATAGTTAAATGATTTCAATTGCTGTTGCAACGTTAATGATAATAACTGCTACAAGAATTGAAAATGAAATATTAACAGTAAAAAAATATTTAAATAACTCTGAACATACGAATATACAATAACAAGATATAACACATGTAATTCACGTGTTGTTTTAAGCATCATTAGAAATTTTTTAAGAATATCACAACGTTGAAATTACTGGTGAAATAAATAACGGAACAATAGCATGATTACAGCCCTTAGACGTGGCGTATCGGATGATGTATTTGGCTTTGCTACTGCTGGCATCAAATGGACAATAAAAAAATATTAAACGGTATTATATGTTAATTAATCTACAAACACTTATTAAAATGTATCAATTTTACAATTTTGGGCTAAACATACTAATATTGTTTTTAAACATGATGTTCAAAATCCACATTCAGTAATATCAAACAAACGGGTAATGCAACCATTTCAAAAGCTTCGACAAATTTGCCCCAACCAATTAGATACTTGTTCATGCATTTTTACCAAAGACGGACAATTAACAAGTTGAAATTCATATTGACTCTGAAGTCGACTGGTATTTTAATTACGACGACAAATCTGAAGGAAAAATTAATATTTTGTGTGTAATTACACGAAATTGGAAACGCTTTAGGAATACATAATTCCAGTGTTTACGAGTCTGTTATGTACGCAATTTATTTTCTAGATCAAATAGAATAAAATTACTTCCTGATGACATTCTGTGATATACGAAGTCTTTATGGTAGGCCACTTATTCAAAACACACCACCACCGCCCAAAAACCAAGCAAATCAATCCCTACGAAAGAAATACAACGGTGTGATTTGAAACAAATCAACGCATATTTGATAGTTGATCAAGTAACGTATATTCTTCACAAAAATAAGTTTGGTCTTATGACTTTGTAGTTAAAATAGTTAGTAAACCTCAGCTTAATACCTATTGGCTCTATTTTTACCAAATAATATTGAAAGCTTTACATCGCCTTGTCAGAGACCTTATGGAGAAATTGTAACGTATATCGATTTGGATGTAACTGGATATCTAAATTTGCAACTTGTGTAACATTTATGCAAGATTTATCCGAAAACTGTACATGACTAAAGGGTACCACAAATTAAAACATTAAAGTGGTTGTAAACACGTGTTTTGGTCATGCTTTTATATTTTATGACGAAATATATCATACTGAACTGGGTGAATGTTCATTTAGACCTAAAAATTTAAAATTATTTCAAGAAGTTAATTTGCTCTTTAATTATTTAATATAAAATGTCCAACACAGGTTATGCCATGCTCAGATATTGTACAGGGATTCAAAAATTTATTGACACAAAGGAATTACTATCAATTAAATAATATTTTAGAAATTTTGATAACCGATGAAATTTTGTGTTTAATACAACCTTAACATTTTAATAATGCGCAATTTCATCCGATGGCATCCCGCCCTCTGAAAAAAAAAAATAAAAATAGTAATTATGTTATATTAATGAGGATTATCAGTAAAAAAAGTTGATAATATTTCAGGCGGGATCAGTATCCCTTCTAGGGTAAGCATGTTCTAAAATACATTAAAAAATTTCAGACGTTGTTAAAAGGTTAAAAAAAATTATCTAACTTCAGTGATTCTCTCACATTTAACATAATGTATTAGATTTATTTGGCTAAATAAAACGACATTACGTATTGATGTAGCTTCCATTGGTTTATTAAAATCTGCTGTTAGTTTCAGATTAGCTCTATCCCTTACAATAGATTTTCTATTTCGAACAATCAATAGCATATAATAGTCTTTCAGATATTTATCTGGGTTGAAGTAAATTCATTATTATAGTATGATGTGTCTAATTAATTTTTTTTTTAATTTCTAAAATCTATGTAGACAATATACATTTTATCAGGTACATTATCACCTATGTCTAAATTCCAATTATCTATCGCAAATTTTTCAATTCTACCATTTTAACCGAAATATTTCTAACACTGCAACTATCAAACATCGAAGTGGGTTTATCTTGTTATAGATTTTTTCTGTTTAATTGAAAGCCAGCAATTTACATGATCCGGCGTATCGTATTGAATAAAACGTTATTGATTTTTTAAATCGAACTGAAACGAATTTGCGCCAGTCAGTACAGTTTTCTCAATACATTGCCAATAATTGAAACTAATTAGAATTTTAGGATTTTTGTAAAGTTTAGCTTTAATTCCATGTCCGTTATTAGCTACGTGATCTGCAATAATAATTTTACCAGCAGCTGGAAAACTATCTACAGATACATTAGCTTTAATTTTAGGTTGTCTGTAAAGAGGATTACCATCGTTAGACTAGCGAATTAGTGTTATTTTATTACTATCCACAGTAGTATACTATGGCCGATTCTATTGAAGGAGCCGGAGCGGGAGGAGGGGTGGATTTTTAATATTTTTCTCGTAATTATTCGTGAATGGTCTTCCCACTCTTTTTTTCTGTCCATTGCCTTGATTCATAGCTACTCTTTTTTTAGCATGTAGTTAACCTCAAGGTCGGATTGCAAATAGTTACTGATCGTCTCCTAGGTGGCGTTGATTACTAAGACTTTGGTGCCTAGTCTTTCCACCAGGAGAGTTAGTAGCTATACCAATCGTCTTAGTTTCCAGTGTCGTCTGCTAGATAGTGTTATTTTTGTGTACTAATAGTTCAGTACATCTCCATTTTCAAGTCTCACCGTTAAGAGAATTACCCCACCTAACCTCACCTAATCTAACCTTACCCACGTGCGGAGCAGGTATATTTGTGTGCAGAGCGGGTGTATTTTTGTGCGGTGCGGGTGTATTTGTGTGCGGAGCAGGCATAGTTGTGTTCGGAGTGGGCGTATTTGTGTACAAAGCAGGCGTATTTGTGTGCGAAGAGAGCGTATTTGTGTGCGGAGCGGGCATAGTTTTGTGCGGAGCGGGTGTAGAAAATAGTTGTGATTGGTGCTTAGGTCGTGGTTGAGGTTCTAGTTTTAACCTCCTACCAAGTTACATCCCCAACATGGTCTTCGTTCTTTCTTTAACCTATAACCTGTTTTCCCTTTTATGTATGAGTTGTATTACTTTTTTTTAACTCGTGTACTGATTTTAAGTATTTTTATCACTCCCTCCACACCTCTTCTCTCTCTCTCTCCCTCCACACTGCTTCTCTCTCTTTCCCCACCCTCCTCTCTCTACACCATCTTCTCTCTCCACCATCTTCTCTCTCCACCATTCTCTCCCTCCAACCTCCCCTACTCCATCATCCTCTCCTCCACTATCCTCTCTCTCTCCACGCTCCTTTTTCATGCACTAACTCTGCCTTTTCTGTCACTTATTGTAGTACTTAAATTTTTTGTACTAATTCTTGCCTAGGGTAAACTTATTTACAAAAAATACAACCCAATAAACATTTGTTAGGAATTTTATTGCGAAAATTTATTATTTTGTACATATCTATATTCAATTACACTCTCGAGCTGTTGTGAGAAATTGGGTATACTGTATATCTGTCACTGTCCTTAGCGATGCGGAAATGTTGCTTAAACTGTTTCGTGATATGGTATTAGCGAGTCTCGTGATTTCTGCACTAGCCTTCTCGTTGCATTGATAATTCTTGTAGCTGCTAGAAGTGTACCACTCCATTCTTCATTACAGTCTTCCGACCGTATGGGTGATGTGTTAGGTTCTATACCTTGTCTAATAAAAACTTTTCAGCTTATCGTGAAGTCTTTTTCGGTGTAGACAGGATCCAAGACACTGTCGGGAGAGATGTTTCATCACATTACTAACGCTCGGTACATTTTTGCTAAGGAATAGTATGTTACAGTGATAAACTTTAAATAGTATCTGTGTAATAAACACGTCTTACCATTAGTCAGAGTATCCATGTGGTACACTGTTGACTCCGACGCACACACATCGCTTGTCGTCTAGCCAAGTAAGCGCCAGTTTGTTGCTACACTCGGAATATAGTTGCTTCTTCCGTGATCTTATGCTATGTACAGTAACTCGCATAGCCTTCTCTCTGTTCAGAGCCCTGATGTAGACATGGAAGGTATTTTCTTTTTGATCACACATTTCAGGATTCCTTTAGCATTTTTACATACATCCTCACAGCAACTGTAGGCATGCAGTCCTACAAAGTCAATCATAGGCACACTGTTACATTTGCAAAAAATTTGCTTACAACCTTTTTGTTTTGAGGCGAGTAGTATGGATGGTCAACAGGATAGGCTGATGTATCGAATTCACCATGGATGTCAGGGTCGGTGAATATGTCTTGATAAAAATCACCTGTTCATATTTCGTAGATGAAACTATCGGTATCCATGTAGGCCAACTGCAGGTCATCACCGTACTTAGCCTTCATTATATCATAATGGATTCGGTAATTGAGCATCTTCGACAGGTCAAGTACAGCAAGGCCAGCATAGATGGACTTATAGAACAAGATTGCTTCATGCTCGAGTTTCACAAGTGACAACTTTTCTGAGTAAATAATACTGTCTTTGAAGGCAGATTTAGCAACTAGTTTCTCGAGTCGCTTTTCATTACACACAAGACTCATTATTTGTCTGTTGCAGTTGTTTTCTATAAGCTTCCCATAGGCAGTGTTGTTAGCCAGCTTGTAAAAGTCCTTCTCAAACTAATTTGCTGCTGCTGCACGTCTAGCTGTATACAGCTGGATGTATGGCTCTAGCCAGGCACTTTGCTCAAACTCCAACACACTGTGAATTTTGTTCACCTTAAGACCATGGCTAACAGCTTGTTTGAGCGTCATATATTGAGCGATATATTTATTCTTATCTACCAATGTAGTCATCAGTTTCTTCTGTGATGATCCCGGAGAACATTCGCTTATCGGTAGAAATGGTAGATCTTTGTGTTCCTTGTATAGTTCAGGAGGATACATTACATAACATTCAATGATGTATCCCACAGGAGAAGTTTCCGGCACACTCATGATGTCTAGGTCTGTAATGGACCACTTGAAATTTCATATAGGTAGAAGCAGATTCATAGCCCAACCATACAAGTTATTAGCATCCAGGTACCGTAGATAAGTTGCTGGCTGCATAGGATTGTATTTCTCACCATCATACTTGTTGTTAGCGACCATATGGTGCTTCACCATTGGGCCACACACCCTCAGATGCCTATCTCGAGGAACATGTACATGTCATAATCTGTCAGAAGTTCGAGTTTCACTGCTGTGATCTTAAGCATAGCATCTAATGTATATCCGGGTAAACTTACATAATGCACACAGTCCAGTCTGTACGTTTCTAGGCAGAGGCTGCGTAAGTTTTCAAATACATCTGCGAGTAGGAGAACATCTGTTTTCAAGTAGATGTCTGAGTAATTCTTCAGAGTTTTGCTAGCGAATTTCTCCCATATAGCCTGTGAATGTTCGTAGTCTGAATCACTAATGTGTGTATCAGTCATTTGTAGAACTTCTCCATTGGTGGCAGCTCTGTCTCTCCTAATATTCTGATACTGTCGACATATCATAGGGGACCACTCCCTTTCATTTTACTAGTTCAAACTCGTCAGTACTATACAATTTCATAGCATTGCAAAATTTTGTTGCAGGCAGAATTCCTGCTAATTCTGCCAGGCTGCTAGCCATGAAATGAAAACTGTCGATAAATTGTATTGTGAACTTGTTGCTGAGTAAATTTCCAATTTTAATAATTTTTTCTTGGTTGTGTGGGATGATGGTAATTTCCTTGCTGTCGTACGCCATTACTCTGAAGACAAAGTATTCATCATATGCTAGGTTGTGAAAAAATACAGGAAGCTTCTTCGGACTTCTTCTGAGCAGATTACATTAGTTACAGGCCGCACCAACGTACTTTCCACTAAAGTGGCAGTGATCGGGCACATTCACGTTGCTTTTACTGAAGCCCCCATCACAGTGGCAACATCTGTTAGCCTCGAAATATGCGACATGTTGTACTGATGTTAGTGGCAACATCTTTAATGAAGTGTCATAGATCATCTTCACATTCCTACCTATATCAACAATTTTTTCTACGAAAATCTTAGGTGCATCTGTTCCTGTGTAAATGGAAGATTCTTGAGTTAGTTGCATCGTCAATGCAGCTGGTGTGACATCATTATTAATTTGCACAAAAATACAGAAGCTATATGCTTCATGCTTCTGGTATGCCATTGTGAATGCCTTCTTAGGATCAGGTTGACAGGCCTGGATTGGTAACAATGCAGCTTCAAAATCAGAGTACACAACAATCGGCAGTTTAGTCTGGTGTTGAACATTCTTGAAACATAGCACAGGAGACCTCTAATCAGGCTCTAGCTGTGGCATTTCAGCACGAAGTGGTGCATTGTTCGTGCAATATTTCCTATGCTCAGTCAGACACTGAAGCCCGGCTAACCCAGATACGCACTGTCGTTCGTCAAAGTGTACCAGGCATCTCTTGCAGGTGTAGACTTTTTGACCACGTGCTGTCACTTGCAGGCGTATGAATCGAGGGAAATTTTAAATGTAACAATAGTGGTTGTTGTTTTCATCTGACAAAAGCAGCAAGTCGATATGACAATCCTTTTCTTCGTCTGTTACTCTGAGGGGTAAAATCATTTCTGTCTTCTCATCCAGACAATAAACGTTGATATAATCTTTGAAAGAACTGTGCAATGGGAGTGCATGACTGGATTTATTTACTTGGACATATTCCATTGCGAAATAAACGAATGTAAAAAAAAAAAACTAAAAATAAACAAGAAAACATAAATAAGCAGAGTATGCTTTAGTCATCAGGATACTGTATCCTGATGACTAAAGTATACTCTGCTTATTTATGTTTTCTTATCTTATTTTTAGTTTTCTTTTGACATTCGTTTATTTCGCAATGGAGTATGTTCAAGTAAATAAATCCAGTCAATAAACGTTGATTGATGTCTCAGGATTATTCTTTTCAAAGGTGCTGATTTCTGTTACTGGTGGCGGGAAAGTAATGCTGCTAATGTCGTACCTAGATTGGACTTTATAATATCGCTCGTTCACTCATTCAGGATTATTTTCTTCATTTAACTTAGCTAACACAGCCCATTAAAAACATGCCTTGTCATTGTTTCTAGGGTTGATAACTGATCTTTTCGTTTTTATGGAATTCGGCATGTTGTTCATGACGATGATCTCAGTGGGTCGTGTTTGTTAACTCTCGGCTGCAGACAGTTGACAGAGACGAGCGTCCATCCAGATCCTTTCTCAGAGTGTTCACGCTCTTCAGTACACAATTTCGAAATACTTAGTAACACAGCATTCTCAATACCTTCTGCAATATAGATTGACACATGTATGGTCTTGAATGCTCTTTTATCTGTTCCCTCATCGAATGGCGCTGTCTTAGCATAGTCACATTCCCGTTTGATGTTTTAAAATTGAGGGCTCCGTAGGTTTCCACTCCGTTCCTCTAATCTCCTACTATATTAACATTAATATCATTCAAGTTATCGAAAATATCCCTGGCCATGTCATTATTCTCCATCACATAAGTCGTAACATTCCCACGGAATGCAGTTTCCGTCTCGACGAATCTGAACTGTGTGGCCAAACCAAACCCTACTACGATTTTAGTGCGGCTTTTGGCACCTTGGAGCAGGATTGCCGAGCAGGTTCCGGCGATTGTACACTTAGCTTTTTCTGAGCTGGTCGTGCTACTCTACCCTCACAGATCTTCAAGTGCATAGCCAGATTATCACGACGGGCGAAATAAACACTGCCGTGTTTGCACTCGAGCAGATTTCTTTCCATATTGTCCTCGCAACCTGCTTCATGTCGGCGAGTATTGCGAGATTCGGCGAACACTTCTCTCGTGGGCATCACAATTACAGGTACGTAAATGCTTAATCAGCTTGTCTTTGCACGTGATTGTTATACCACACCGCTCACAGATCAGAAGTTCTTCACCATGTGGATTGAAGTCACGGATCTTCTCATGTCTCAGCATATTATATCGTAAAGTAAAAACTTTACCACAGAACTTGCAGTAACTAACCTTAACTGCCTTTCCATTACTTTAAATTGTTACTATACAAACCAGACAAACTTAACCTAAAATCTCTTGATTCTTTGTACCCTAACCTAAAACTTTGATGAATACAATATTCACTAGCTATATAATGCAATTAACTCAACGTAGTACACTTAATAAGCACTCGAAGTAGGCTATGCGTACAAAGATAGTACTCGGACTGCAGACAAACAGCGAATGAGCTTGGAAACTCGTGCGGCTGCTTATATAACCTCGCGCTCTCGTCCCTTTACTTATTTCGTACACTGTACTTACACTTTGTTAGCATTCATAACCTTTAACGTAAATTGCAGAAACCTAATACAGTGATACGTATGTACACGTGTTAGGTCCTTTCATTCACGAATATTTTGTTATTGTACTGGGTGCGCACTGTACTAAATTACAGATTTTTTTTTTAATGGTTAAGAACTTGTCCCACGGAAACGTATATTAATCGCATTGTATACGGCATCCTGTACGTATTGTAGTCCGGATTAGTTTCGTATATATTTTTTAAAAATTACTCGAAATAAGCATATAAAAAGTTGTTTCCTTAGCAACTGAAAAATCTTCCTCGGTCAGGAGTTAATTCGATAGCGATCTCTATGACATTTAGCTGTGATGATAAAGAAATCATCAAACTGGTATAAGTTCTCTTGAGACTCGGCGAGCTGGTAGTACCTAGTTTGAATACTGGTACATACAAATGCGAGAGGAATAGTTGTGAAACAGTAATATGGCTCGACATCTTTTACTGTGAGGTGTAGGCTTCCTGATAGTAATTTTTTTTCAGGACACAATAACAGCAAGTAAGTTACAGTGACGGGAGAAAGAACTCGGGCGGTAGTATGTGTGGTTCGTCAAGATGCTAACATGTATTTACATGGTAGAGACCGACAAACATTACAGTAGAGGGGTAGATACTTGGAACCAAAGGTATAATTTAATTTACAGTCAGTGCAAGGATTTATACGTCATAATGTACAACAGAACGTTTCCCAGCAGGCGAAATATCGTTTTGACAACATTTTACACAGCTCTACGTACGGGTCTTCGCCTTATACATTTGTGAACTTTGTAAACTCAATGATGCCATCAATAGTGTTCACCTATGAGAAAGAAACTAATGACAGCATTCCTTTTCTGGACGTACTAACTAGTCATAAGGGAAAGCAACAGTCTGGAAACCAAAGTATACAGGAAACCTACAGGTACAGGCCAATACCTACATTTTGCTTTCAACCACCCTAAAAGCACAAAAACTGGCATAATTCGCACACTAGCCAACAGAGCTGAGATTATTTGTTCCAACAAGAAATCTGTAGCTGAAGATTACAACCAAATAATAAAAGAACTCACAGCCAATGCTTACCCAACAAACACCATCAAACAACACATGAAATCTGTCAGAACACTTAAGCCCACAGAAACAGAAAAACCATCAGGAACCCTGGTTATTCAGTAATTTCGAGGCCTTTCTGAATAAATAAGACATCTGGGAAACAAATACTGACTTCAAACAGCATTCCAACCTAAAGCAACTATTAAAAGTATGGTTACCAGGGTGAAACCAGCCACAGAAGAACTACAAACCCACAACTGTGTATATCAGATATCCTGCGAATGTGGCCATATGTACACTGGTGAAACTGGCAGAGCTCTATCAACCCACATCAAAGAACATAAAAAAAGGTTTCAAAAAATACGAAAACCAAAAATCTAGTCTGGCCGAACATGCTTGGGAAAATAGCCACAAAATCCTTTGGGAAGACTCTAAACCACTTACACAAGAAACTGACAAAATTAAAAGAAAAATAAAAGAATCAGCCTTTATTATTAGCAATAGCAATATTTTCAGTCAACAGAGTATTGAATTAAAAAATATGTGGATATCATTAAATAAAATATTACCAACTTAACAGCACAAAACAAAAGCCAACACTCAACTCACCACAACTAGAGTCAGTACATGCTGAGTGACCAATCAGGAGACAGCTCGTCTCCCATTGGCTTAACATGATAAGGGGCTTCACATTATATAAACCCTCCTGAACCCTGTGTGTCTACCTGATGACGGGAACAGATTACAGTTCCCGGAACGTCGTTAATACTGGCTGTCTGGAAAAATACTGTTTTTTGTGTCGTCTCATGGTTTGTTGATTTTTCTGTTTGTGTCCGTTATCTTTGTGGTTTGTTTCGTCTTATCGTTGTGATGTTTGCTGTATTTCTGTTAGTGTCTTATATCTAGTGTGTTTTTGTTTCGTCTCATCGTTGTGTCGCATATCAACTTAAGTTTATTTTTTGGATTATTATTTTTTTATTTATTTTGTGTGTACCTTGTTTTATCTTATGCGATTCCAGTTTGGGAATTTCATGTTGTGTATGTATCCTGCTGACTAAAGCATATTCTGCTTATTGATGATTTCTTGTCTTATTTTCAGTTTTTGAGAAACATTTATTTCACAATGGAGTATGTCCAAGCAAATAAATCCAGTCAAACCAGAATATTACATAATATCTACCCAATTATTCCATAACATAACAAAAATACATTTGTTTAAGCCATTTGATGTAAAGCTGCATGATAAAATACTTCTTAAAATTCGTAAAAGTTTTAATGTACCAGTAAATACTAATATTATTATTGAAATGTTAATGTTTTATAAATGCCATTAAACCTTTAAAAATATTTAATTTTACTATATTTACCATAATTTAACTTATGAGTCATACCTATGGAAATAAAACCATAGTCTTTATTCCAAAATTTTTACATGCTTCTCTCAAGTTTCAAAAGCCATATCACCATCAACAAAATCGCTATGAATATGTTTTAACATTTGTGTTATCCTGTCGAAATATACAAAGATAATTGATTTTGTCTTTTATTAGTTGTTTTGGTACCTTTGAGTAAGTCACTGCAGAATAAAAACAATATATTTGTCTACCACATGTAAATTGGCTGTTACAATTTCTTGGTTGTTAAGAATAACATTATCAAAATAAGCAACAGAATCATTACAACATCCATTAACATCAACCATTTCTTAGTTTGAAGAGATAAAGTATGCTACTTGTTCATTAATTTATTTAATTGATGCTTCAGTATCTTCCCTTAAAGGAGTGTGTTTTGATCGATTTAAACTTCTCTGAAATAGGATAAATATTGAACCATCGTAGGGCATGTATAAAAATATCAATCATAAGTGTGGTTTTCTGCCATTTGGAGCACCATTGATCAAAGTTCAAGCATCAAATTTTATTTAGTAATAATTCACCACGGCATTCTGTTGAAATAATATTGTTAGGTATTCTTATTTTTATATCCTAATCTATTTCTTTAGGTTTAGTACTAATCATAAATATAAAATTTATTATTCTCATATTAAATAATAAATTATACAAGTTGTCAGCCAATAAATCAGTCTTAAATGAAAGGCTTCATTGTCTTTTAAAACATAAGACAAAACAGTGGGGCTAATTAAGTTTTATACTAAATGTTTGTAACCTGAAAATGTGCATATCAAAATAGGGCATAAGATGTAATAGACATTGCAAGTTTTCAAAATAATTTAATAAATCCACTAAAAATATTGCGAACAGTACCACATTTTGAAAATAATAAAATATTTTAGGTGAAGATAATGTTCAGAATAGTGTTAAATTAAAATGTATTTTCGATCTGCAGTAGTAAAATCGCTTCATTTAAACACACAACATTACTTGGTGAAACAATTTACTACGAACCACATTATGATTTATTTTTACCAATGCAAACAGCGAATGTGAAAAAAACATTGTGTTAAATAAGATATGAGGAATAAAAATTTATTCACTTTTATTCTTCTGAAATAGCTGCAATACGAGGAATGAAGCCATAACTACACATTGTCCATTAAATGGCTGTCTTTCGTGTTTAGGGAACTAAATCTCTTTCTCTCTATGCTCTGACTGCAACGGGAAGTTTTCCTAATTCGATAGATTGTATGGTAGTACAGTTTTTTCTTGTTGACTGGCAACAAGTAAGTCTATTCATTTACAGAGACGATTTAACTTGAATAAAATGTATTACTTGTTGTGTATAATTGAAAAATAAAATACTTGACATAATACGAACAACTTTTTTAAGCATAACTAAAGTAATTTGTTGATGTCAAATTAGTTGTTGTATACTGTACCACTATTTGTTGACACTTTTTATTCAAAGTATATACACGACTTTTTAAACATTTTGTTCAAGGAAATTCGGTTCACATTTTCTGACTGGTTACGAGTGGCCATAGTGATACAATAACATAGCAACGAACCATTGCACTCCTATCCAGACAAATGTTACGTTTATTAGTTTATGTATCCTATTTTCAGATAAGGAAGGAAACAATAAGTCATAAAATTTACAGATTTAAGAATTATTTACTAAGCGAGAGCCAAACAATCGAGCAGAAACGTCGGAGAAAAAGCAGCTGTCCAGTTTTTGGTAGCGTCTTGTAAAAAGATACACGAAAATGGCTTTCAGAGTAAAATTTTACGTGAATGTGTTAGTGATTATTTAAGACTATCATTAACATGTAAAGTACGGTATCGAAGGATAACTAATATTTTAGCGTGAATATCACGCCACGATCGCATTTTACTCGATATTCTCTCAGGTGAGATCTAAGAAATAAGTGGGCTATAAATACAGCTGTGAAATGGTGCAAAGCATTGGCTACACGTAAGTCTTAAGATATTTGTACTGAACACATATTCTGTAGCACTATTCACTGTCACGATACATTTCCACTGTACTTAATGCCTAAGGCTTCAACACGAACCTGTTGTAGCTGCAAGTCGTTTTGTTGTTCCTAAATTAAAATACCGACACCGTAAACAACGTAACTGGCCTTGCCTCGACTAGGAAACGTGACTTCCCGCCAAGCAACTTTCGCCAAGTGACGTCAAGCCAATCACAAAGCATTCTCGTCCCGTTTAAAATGTTTGAATTTCTCACATTTACGGCGAGTTTTTTTTACATGTTATATATTGTTTTAAGTCTCCGCATTAAGTACACAAGTTATTTAGCAATAACTCTAAGTGCTGATTAGGTTTTTAGTTAAATACCCGACACATTCATGTTCCTCATTGGAACTAATTAAACCTACATTTTAAATACCGTTGCTAAAGTTAAATTTACTTATAATTGGGTCAGTCATACTCAAACATGCACAAAATAATGTTTAAACAGCAATTCTTAGAAATTTGAGGATGTACATTATTAAAAACACTTAACCGTCAAATAAAATTATATGCAAAATTCCCTACGTAGTTTAAGGAAGAGAAAGAATTAATTTAGCGTGGCGATAGCTAATGACAATTATTTCAAAAATATATTTTCGGTTTTCTCTAAATTGAATTATAGAAATAGAAATGCAAACCTAATTATAAATTATAAATTAATGCAACTTTCAAAATATACAACAAAATATCACTGTAAATAGTATCAAAACAATCAAAGATCAAGTAGTTTTTCATTTTATTAAAATAATTAAGATTTAGAATTCAATTTTAAAATATAATTAATTTTATGTAAAAATTTTAAATACATTTCCGACATAATTTTGATAATCTTTTCCACGCGGTACTGATACAACCATCTTGAATCTACCTGTGTTTGAAACTGAATGAGATAAACTCAAAATACGTTAGCATCAAGTCGCTGCACGAAGTAGTACATCTGTACCGAGGTTGGAGAATATTTCAGATGCATGGTTCCTGTGGATATCTCATGTGATCAAGGAAATACGTTCCAATGCCCCCGTTTTGATAATGTACACACTACATTAATAAAATACAAAATATAAATGGCGCATTTCTGCCGTTAGAGGACACGACTGCGGACATGTTTGACTTTGTGACTTTGGAACGTTCTAAAAATTAAAATTCGTTTATAGAGTACCAAAGAAATTAACTTGCAATAAATTTCGTATAATAGATACTATCCTGTCGAAAATTATTTATTTCAAATGTATTTATGTCTCGGTTGGAGCTTTCAAATATCATTGACTCAGCTGTGTGAAGGTGTGTTCACAAGGAGCGCACGTCTTTGTGCCAGGCTCACTGACTACTTCTAGGAAGTGGCCTGACTGACGCGGGTCAGCCACCTCTCCTAGAAAGACAAGCAGTTTGTCACCTGACTGCAAGGGGCCTGAGTTGTGGAACCCAGTGTCCAGGTGTTGGCCACACTGGGGTTACTGGCAAGAGCTCTGCTGCATGGTCGACGCCGTTTTTCGCAGAGTTTATCGTTGACTGTCGGGACCGGAGGCCTGGCAGGGACGTCGGGTTCATAAATATGTAGTTTCGGTAGTGAGACGATAACTATGGTAAGGCAGCCCTCCCCCACCCTAAGGGCTAGTATGGGACGCCCCTAAATGTCGTTTGAGGTGAACCAGCACCGAAAACTTAGTATTCCGTCTTTAGAGTTTTTAGTAATTGCTTTTGTTAAGTTTGTTAGTGTTTTTAAGGCATATGGTACAATTAAAATTTAAGTGAGAGCCAGAGTTAGTGGCAATGGATAGAGTTAAGCGTAAAGTTACAGGTAAATAAAAATTTTAATTAAATTTGTTTTGTGAAAACAATCGGGAGAGAGCGCGAGTTATTTGGTCATTGTTAGCGCTTGTCTTAGTCTGAACACTCACACATGCAGAAGTTGAATATATTTGTAATAGAAAAAAAAATTAAATTAGTAGTATGATTATGTCGGTTCTGGGACATGGAGCCGGAGTGTGGTGCCCCGCCCGAGTGTGGTGCCCCCCGCCATGTTGTGACGTCACGGCCCCGGCCGCCATGTTGGATGACCTTGACCTTTAACCTTGACCTTGACCTTTCACCTTGACCTTGAGTGTCAAATTACCAAAATTTTCCAAAATTTCGAAAATTTCAAAAAATTCAAAATTTTCAAAAAATTTCAAAATTTCAAAAAATTTCGAAAAAAAATATTACCACCATCTTGATTCCGGACGCCATATTGTTTCCGGCCGCCATCTTGGTGTTTCTTCCAAAAAAATTTCGATTTCGCATTCCATTATAACCCCGCACGTATTTAATAAATAAAATATTTCATAAAAAAACTTTTTAATAAAAAACTTTTTAGTAAAAAACTTTTTTAATAAAAAAACTATTTAATAAAAAAACTTTTTATATAAAAATTATTTAATTAAATTAACTACCGACACGTCTTACCCGGACGAGCTCCATCGACCCACTGACGCCCCCCCACCACTTTTTACTTGTATATATTAACTTATCCCCCCTCCCCTCCCCTATCA
>PNEQ01070158.1:0-37386 GCA_003012365.1 Medauroidea extradentata | reverse complement strand
AAATTTCTGGCTACATATACAAAAACGTTTATTTGAACAAAAAAGAAGCGTATGGCGATTACATTCAGGGAAAAATTCACAACGTCGCTCCAACCAATATTATGAATCCGGGTCGGGTGTCCCTTATATGTATGGGTGGCCCTATGTTTTTGGTTGGTACTGTAATTTCATTGTAAATGCGAAAATATGTTAGTACTTTAGTGAAATCCACACTGGATGGTACTTACTATATTGTTTTAGCTATAGTTTTTTGAGTAACTGTACATGTTGACTATATTTTTAAGTGATGTTTATCATGTAGACTTACACAAGCTTGAAGTCTTGGCTATTGTACGGCTATTCTTCCTGGGGCTCAAGTTTCTTTAATTTCTATGCGTTTAGTGTGAGTTCTATACATAAGTTTCGTTCACTGCGAATAACCAATTTTGTTATATTATTTTTAACCAACTGCAAATGTAAACAATAATTCGACTACTGATATCAGTAACATTTTAGCTGAAACTAGACGCGCTATCTCTAAGAAAATATACCAAAAATGTATTTCAGTGCTCCCATGTTTTAGATTTCTCAATTATAGGGAAATGAATAAGTACATAGTAATAAAAAATTAACGAATCCAGAAATCTAAGCAAATTCGTATCAATTTGTGTACATCTGCAAAGAGAAAACTGGGAAATATAAAAAAGTATATTCATACGTATAAATACATGTTAAATACAATTAGCTGTAATAGTAAAATTGTATCACTGCTAAGAATTGTGTGTAATCTAAAGAAACACAACGAACTGTGTCGAGGCCTGGGAGCGCACGTGCACTTGCTAGTACGTCATAGGTCACCTTGAAACATGTACGTCAATAAATGACTGATTCACGTTACGCATTGCACTAAGTGTTACATAGGGACCCCTATTTTTCGCGAAAAGAATTTTGCCTCAATTTGTTTATATTCTTTACGTGTACATCTGCAGTTCTACATCGTCGTCACTAATTGGATATTTTAACTCTCACAAGCTTTGGGATTCTACCGGCAAATTACAGACGCGTGGTGTTGCAGGAACGTTATTGTAATTGGCTCAGTCAAATGAGATACGGCTCTTCACATAGACACGTTCTCAATAAGCACGAAGTAGAATGTGCACGTAAGGAATTGAAACAAACTAGGGCAAAATTCTTTTCGCGAAAAACAGGGGTCCCTAGTGATACGTGAAGTCACTAAACAGCAAATCAATTGCAGGACACGACTTCAGCACGACGAAAACGGTCGACATAAGGGTTAGAAAATATGTATTTGTATTTAACGTCGTATCCTGCTATAGAGCAAACTGAGTATGCAACCTTGTAATACTATATTATATTTGTTTATTTTGTCTTATTTTGGTTCACGTGTATGTTAGGTAACTTTGTATTATCTTACTTATGTCAACATTGTGTGTTCAACAATTTCATTTAAACGTTTATATTTCCGTGCTTCTAAGCCTCTAATGTGAAGTTATTATTGATTATTCACTTATTTAGTTGTTTAGAAACACATGTTTAAAATAACTATTTATAACCTTTTGGTAATTGTATAAAATAAATAACATCTCTGGTGCAATACGTTACTTTGCGATAAACTCATTTGTCCACAATATCTTGCTAAAAAAATAATGACATATTATCAAAATATTAATTTTACGTAATAAACAGATGATTGCCATTTCACGTTTATCAGGTAATGCATGTAAAACAACATTCAGTAGTTTCAATGAAAATATTTTTATGATCCGTAAACGGGAAATTCACAACGTGTGAAAATGTCATAGTAATACAGCGCAAATAGCCACGAAGCATAGCTGCAGATGTGCACGTAAGTCATTGAAACAAAGTGGTACAAAATTTGTTTTACAAAAAATCAGTGGCACGAAAACGGTTTTTTTCAAGGTCTGAAAGAGATAGCGTTGAAAATGACTCAGCATCACCGAATGTAGGCCTAATTTAAGGGCGCGGTCTGCCACAATTTTCATTACCATTTTTTAATTTTTTATTTGTACCAGATATTTTTTTCTTATTTTAGACATAAAATGTTACTAAATTTGGCTCGAATGAAATTTTTTCATCTCTCATAGTTTTCGCGTAATGGCTTGTTAAAGTCATATTTTGCATGTTTCCGTTTTAACGACTACACTAAAACCAACTGATATATCAAACCAAAAAAAACCACAGTGGATAAACACATTGCAGGCTACAATGCCATGCTCATAAAAATAAAGAATAAAAATTATTTATATTAAAATAATTTTTTTTAATTTTTTAAATTTTTATTTTTAGTTTCAGCATTTGTTAAAAATACAAATAACTTTTATTCTTTATTTTTATGAGTATGACATTGTAGCGTGCAATTTCTTTATCTACTTCGATTCTTTTTAGTTTGGTATATCAGTTGCTTTTAGCGTAGTCGTTAAAACAGAAACATGCAAAATATGACTTTAACAAGCCATTACGCGAAAACTATGAGAGATAAAAAAAATTTTATAAGAGCCAAATTTAGTCACATTTTGTGTCTAAAATAAGAAAAAAAATATCTGGTACAAATAAAAAATATGAAAATGGTGATGAAAATTGCGGTATACCGCGCCCATGCAAATCTATATCTTGATACTCAAGCCACAGCTCTCAGATAACCAGCACTCTTTAGAGCACCGCCTACCCCACGCTTCAAGTGCACTGCAGTGTGCTCGTAAACAGGTTTTTTTCTACGAAAATTTTCCACGTGTGCCCATTGTGCCAACGCACGAAAAGAAAACTAATTCAGGCAAGGTTGGAACCTCGTTGTCAAGACACCATGCTCAATAAAAACCATGTTTCTAAGCCCTCCAATATGGCTAAACGCGGCCTTTTCAGACTGCTGTACTTCAAAATGTACTAACCGGATATATGTGAAACTCAGATTGCGACCTGCACTGAACTTTAATACATACTTTCCACCAATAAAATTATATTATCACCGCTTAGTGTCCCATTTTACAAACCGTTCAGCGGGAATATTACACGCCAGTACAGCGCTTGGATCATTTTGAGGCGATGAGGCATTTTATGAGCGCTTCAAGGTCGCCCTTACTGCTCCGTCACTTATGAGCCTAACGCGCAGGTAGGCAACACATTTAAATTACAATCGTAGTACTCGTGCCCTGGCGGCTACGTTATAACCTAAATCGAACTTACTATTCGTTCCTGTCACAGCAATAAGACCACTCCACTGCACTAATGCTACCGAATGTCATTACACGAACGGAATCAGTCAATAACGGGTTAAATTTCAAGCCAGTGTTCAAACCTGTTATTCTGGCTTGGTCACGACTCTCCAGTCAACACGAAGTAATTCACTAGCGATACAACTCGTACCGTTATGCAAACACCGCTATCACAGCCCAGTCGAATGACCAACCGCAGGACAACCGGTCCGGTTCAACTATTCAATTTAGAGCTTACTTCCATCGCGAGCGAATGTTATCGTGTTGTAGAAATAACACACAGTAAAAAATATATGTAAGCCATTATTAGTTTTATTCACACCGAAAGAAAAGTATTGTTGTAGGTACCATACTTACGTTAAAATAATACATTTTTGGCTGTCGGAACTTTCTGAATTGTTCGTAAAACAATTTGTAGAAGTAACAATTAATTCTGTAGATGAAGCAAAGGGTATATTTTACAGAATATATTGTTATTTTACAGAACAGATTGATGTAGGAATAATCAAAATTGTACCTATAGCAAAACTGGACCGTTGTCCTTATTTTAACAAAAGTATGGTACCTACCATGGGCAATAATTTTCTTTCAATGCAACAAAAATATAACATAAAAACAATTCCGGAAAGCAATATAGTCGCATCCCGAAAGATGACACGGAAACAAAACTAAAATTATTTAAATTAAACGCTTTTTAATATACTACGTTTTTAAAACGGGTTAAAAATAAAACATACTTTATCCTATGAAAGTACTTGTAAGATTTAAATCGAAAAATTTGGGTGCACGTAAGGAGTGTAGAGAGTAGCAGTAGTTAAGAAAACTCATAAAACATTTCATTTAATTTGCGCTAATATAGAACACTTTAATTGACATAGTAACCGGTGTTATGCATTCGCAATTTACTTACTCTATAAGAAAAAACTTGTGTAATTTTACATATAACGTACTTGGCACGGTTTTTCCACCATCATACGTGTATTTTAGCATTAACATTGTTTTTGTAGTTATACATGTCAATACGTCACAGTTACAATATAGGTCATTTTTTAAAACAACCACGCCCGTAAATGATACTTGTACAAAATTACGTATGCTGTTACGTAAAAATAAATAGTCACAGTTGTAATGTTTCGTACAATAAATGTTTGTACAAAGAAAGAGTTTTTTGTCCACAGGCGTAAAATTACAAGAACAAGATGTATAGTTTTAATAATTTTTCTTTTTGTTCTTCTACATTCTTTACTGTGCTTAAATATAATTTTCAAGGAACTGAAAAGATTTCGAGTTTATGCAGAGATTCATACCTACATACCTGGAGATTCCAATCCATTAGTGAAACCACAAAACCACAACCGTAACTTAGATGCTCTCTGTGGATTATTGTATTAAATTTTGATGTTGTCAAACAGTAATGTTTCAAAATTCTAGATGTCTTTTTAAGTAAATTATCGTAGTTTTCTCTTAGTGACTGAGTTAATGGACTATATCTTACTTTAATAACGCATCTTGTGAATCTTACTCCAATTTCTGACTGCTTAGTGTGTTATATCTACACCAGTTTTCGCATCTGAAAGAAACCAAGACATACTTTTCTCCCCTGATGCATTTAAATTTAAAACTTTCTTGCTATTGCTGTGTCTTATTCTGGTACATTTACTCAACTAACTGAAAATAAAATATTGTAAAACCGCAATTTAAACATACGTTTAACGAATTTAATGGGACATTGCATTATGGACGATATGACAATAGTTTTAGCTTTACAGAAAAATTCTCGGCTGACTACTATTTGCTACACAATTTTAATAGTAGTCCGTATCAGAAACTTGTACACTCATATTTATACGTCTATCAAAATATTATTTACCCCGAAATTCAGGAGATTAACACTGATGTATGTACTTTATAACTCTAACTTAAATATTCCCGGCGTTGTAAATTACAACGCATTTATATTTCAACTCAAGTTTTAATATTTAGTAGAAGGGTTAGGACTTTTTTTAATATAATTACTGTAGCTTCAGTTACAATTCGTCAGTAATACTGCAAAACTCCATACATGGCATTCATTCCTATAGTTAGCAACATGATTCATAAAAGTTCATAATTCCTGTAACACTAATGACTAGAGGCCAGAAAAATTCGCGGGTTCACTGAACTGTAGGCTAGCCTCCAAGAATGTATGTGAAATCGTGCAGACAGCAGCTGTTTATTAGCTGATCGCTGACACTGTGAAATTGGTCAGCGTTCAGTTACAGTTCAATTATTGGCTCAGCCACTTCCAGGAAGTGTCGAGTAAGTCAACGGCCAATTGTGAACGTGATACAGAGCAATAAATGCTGGAATTCTAGCTTGCGCCTAAAAGTAAACGCGAATTTTTCAGGTCTCTACTAATGACTAGAGACATGCAAAATTCGCGTTATCATTTGGTAGCAGACTAAACTTCACTTTCCTATACATAACAGAGCATAATCTACGACTCAATTGGCCACGAACTTTTATGTGTTGTCATTTACGTATGTTACGTCTTTACTGAGATTGGCCTCTCTACCGTGTAAGCATTTTCCGCGGCAAGTCACGACAATATCGGCCAGCGGGAGACGTCGAACGAGCCTATAGTCACTTGGAGTCTAGTCAGCTGTCAGAAAATAACGCGAATTTTGCATGTTTCTACTAATGACATAATTAGAGGTGATGGTTTATCGCGGGGAAACTTTACTGATTGCTAGATTTCAACACACGTTCAGCTTACCTGAAAATTACTGGATTTAGCTTATACACGGACCTGTAACCCTATTTGATTGAACCAATAAGAATCCCGACATTGTAATATGTTATGCCTGTTATTGGTCTGCAGACAGCTACGTCATGTCAGAATTGTATCTGCAAATCATATATGTTGCAAGAAACTACAGCGTTTTCAAGGGTATGTTGGCACAAAACATTTTCGCGATGTACCATCCTCTCTAGTCATAATATATCTGATAGCAATATTTTATACTGAAATCTGCAAAAAAAAAAAAAAACCTAAAAATTTAAAAATTATATACTTTTCTCGGGTAACTTTTTTTTACATAATATTTCTTCTTTCACCCTGGAAACTTACCAGTTTTGACATACGAGGTTTGCATCTTCACCGACGAAACAATGCAGAAAGTGAAATTTTCTATGACATAAGGATGCTAGATTTCCTCTTACGTAACAATAGATTTTTTTACTGAAGGTGTGAAAAGCAGTGAAATTTCTCTACATAACAACTAAGATTTAAATGATATGACAGCGTTTTAGCAATAACGGTCCTGTTACTAAAACTACATCATTAGGGCAAATGACTATAAATTTTATGTTTTTACTATAATATAAATGCAAGTTTACATAATTATTTTATACGTAAAATTATTCTACTTAACAACTAAGATTAAACTGACACCACTGCGTTTTATCAACGACAGGACCTACGCCAACTGAAGAAATGACATATTTATGTATTTTTTCCACTTAAGTTACTTAAAATTTTGTAATTTAAAGTGAAGCTTAAAATTTTGTTCCTTATGCATTAGATTTTTAAATAAAGTGAACGTAAATGTGTATCCATAATTCCATTTGTGAGACATTTGTGTACAATTATACACGATGTAAAATTACATATGAAATGTTCGTGAAGACTTAATTTCACTTTTTTACAGTGATATTCGGCGTACTATGCTCCTGTCAAACAATCAACAATGAAATGAAATCTCACACGTTCCTGCAACACATTTAATTCATTAAATTTCAGTAAAAATTGTGTTAAAGGAATTTGCACTGGAATAAAAAAAAACTCCATGCAACAATTTCGATGTTTCTAAAACCACCCTGTTCTCCGTTTAGAGTCGAAATAATAACGGCTACTTGTGAACGGACAATTATTAATTCGTAAGCTGATTGCATACAGAATTCATAAAAGTGACTGCACTGGAGTTCAACATGTACAACTAAAGTGCTGAATCATTTGTTTTTGCACACTCTTGATAGTGACGTACTGATTGCAAGCCGGTTTACATCAGCAAACATATGAAGCGACTTAATTGTTTGCATGCTGTAAACATAATTACGTTAAATAGGGAATCCGATTTGGAAATACTAACAACCTGGATAAGGAGCTATCGACAATTTATCCTTGAATATTTTATTATCAAACTACGCGGGAAGGGAAGAAGGTGAAAATTACGTTTCCGCGTATTTTTTTCCTTTCAATCAGTTCAAGTGTTTCTGTCATTTGGTAACATTTTTAACTTAACGGTGTACGTAATAAATGCACTTAATACATTTCTTCATACTCAAAGAAAACAATAAAATAATAATAATAATAATAATTATTATTATTATTATTATTATTATTATTATTATTATTGACAAGAGGGTGATCAAAAGTACAATAGCTACAACCACGTTTTTTATGGGAGAAATATTTTCGCGCTATTTTTCAATGCCTTATGTGCACATCTGCAGCTTTGCTTCATGGTCAGTGATTGGATGTTTTTACTCTCAATTTTCTTGGGGTTCTACGGGCAAATCACAGACGAAAGATGTCACAAAAAACTTATTCTGATTGGTGGAGTCAAATGAGAGATATGTCTAAACAACAACACCCTACCGATATTCACCAAGAGCATTAAAAAAATTTACAAAAAATTTTAGAAACAAACTTTTGGCTCTATAAATATCTATCTGAAGCAGAAGTTCGTTGCCTTCACTATGACAACCCTGCCAATAATACTCGCTTTAATAGCGCTTTTCACTGATTCGCCTGCATTCAGGACAGACAAACGAATCATTGAATTCCATTGCTCAAAACGTTATAAATCGACCCTTGTTGGCAGGGTTGCCACATCGAAGACAGCGGCCTTCTACTAGAGACGGTTACGAAAGTGTCCACGTTATCATAGCCTTATACACCCTTCGAACATGTAAACGCTCTGCCTTTTGTGGCATCAATTTAATTTAAGTTGCTACTGCATATTACTAATGGAAACTAGTACTATCAAAACAGGTCGCCTAAAGCGCAGACTAAATAGTAGGTAATGCAGACGTGAAATGACGTGGTGACTCATTTGACGTGGGCAAACTTGGCCGTTTATTGATAGCCCCGCGAATTATTTCCATAGGTTAACAGTTACCTATATCTAGAGACATGAACTTTTCGCGAAAAGAAATTTGCCTCACTTTGTGTCAGTGACTTGTGTGCACGTCTGCAGACATGCTTCACGGTCAGAGATTGGATGTTTTGACATTCGTGTGTCATAGGGTTTTACACGCAAATCACAGACGTGTGGTGTTACAGTAACCTTATTGTGATTGGTACAGTCAAATGAGAAACGTCACAGTTCAAAGGCACGCTGCCAATATCTATGAAACAGAACTACAGACGTGCACATAAGGCATTGGAACAAAGTGGGGCAAAATTCTTTTCGCGAAAAGTTCATGTCTCTACCTATATCTGTTAAATGTGTGTCAAAACAGCTGTCATCCAATCCTAGGGAAAGGAATAACTCGCGAGTTCAATGACCGAGAAGTTAGAATTCACTACCCTATGTATACTTGAGCCCGTCCATTCGTTCATTGTCTGTTGTTCCACTGAGTAGCAGCTAACGGACAAATTGTCGCGGCTTGAGTATATACAGAACAATGGATTTTAATACGCATGTCGTTGAATTCGCGAAATATTCCTTTCCTTACCCATCACTATAGAGATATGCAAAATTCTCGTTATCATTTGGTAAAAGATTTAACTTCACTTTCCTATACATAACAGAGCATAATCTGCGATTCAATTGGCCACGGAATTTATGCTGTCATTTACGTGTGTTATTTCTTTACAGAGATTGGTCTCTCTACCGTGTAAGCATTCTCCTCGGGCAATTGACGTTCAACATAAGCTACAATAAATCCTCGAAGCTAGGGATGGGTATAGATCGAGTACTTCGCAGATTTATTCTCGGTTAGGTTGAACGTCAAGAATGTATACGTCACTGTTTACGCTGTGATTGGATGACAGCTGTTTTGACACACAACTGACGACTGCACCCCAGCAATAACTAGGGAATGGAATACATATTTCTCGATTTTAATGACCTGTATGTTGGAATCCACTGTCCTTTGTATACTCAAGCCCCGACCATTTGTTCTTCAGCTGCTACTCACTGGAACAGCAGACAATGAACTAATGGACGGGGATTTAGTACACGTAGGTAGGGACTGTTCCACTATGGGTAGCAACTAGTTGACTAATGGTCGGGGCTCGAGTATGCATAGGATAGTTGATTCTAACATATAGGTCATTGAATTCGCGAAATTTTCCTGTACCTACGCACAGGACAGTGGATTCTAAGTTGCAGGTCTTTAAACTCGCGAATTTTTCCTTTTCCCACCAATAAATAAGGAAATAATTTGTGGGGACAACACCTGCTGCGGTAAGAAGGCATTGGATAACTGACTTTGGCCTGTGCATATATAGGTCTTAGAAGTCTAGACTGACGCCAGATGAATCCCGAGAACTACTAGTGCCTTTAGCAATGGGTGTTGGTTAAGGACTCCTGATTTTCGCGAATAGGTTTTTTGTACCACCTTGTTTCAATGCCTTGCACGCACTTCTGCAACTCTGCCTCGAGGACAATGGTAGTTTGTTTTTAACTCTCGGCGTCTTGGGGTTATACCTGTAGAGCGGGTGATTTTATATGAAAAGAGTTACGCAACATTTTGTGTCCCCAATTCAACACGCTCAAATCTCGACATCTGCTGCGTGGCTATTGCTGGAATGTATTTGACTGTGCCAATGAGAATAAGGTTACTGCCACACCACATGTCTGTGATAAAAACAGTCAATCACTGACCATGGAGCAGATATGCACGTGAGACATTGAAACAAGTAAGGGCAAAAAAATATTTCGGGAAAATCAGGTGCCCCTAGTGACGGTATTTGGGAAATGTAGGCGCTACCTGTGCCCTTCTCTGCTTGCGTATGGCATGCCCAAATTCTCAACCCAGCCTGCCGTTGTTTTAAAAATGTAGCCGCATCCTTATATTGGGTGAAAGTTGTGTTCTCGGCTCGGTGGAGCCAGCTAGCGGAGCGCGTTGACAGCGACACGACGCTGGGTGGGTGCCAGGTCCTCCCGGGACCCAGCACATCAACCCCTGCCTCCCTCCGACCGTCTCCTCGTCGTAGCGGCGAAGAGCACCGATTATACGGCGAGGACCTCCGACTCGACGCCGTGGCAAATCATTGATATTCGAGTTGCGCTCGCACGGGGCATGCAGATGGCGCGAACTTCTCCCTCCCCCAACCACCTCCAGCCAACCTCGCGTAACGGGTCCACGTACAGACGAAGACGCGAGACGGGAACAAAGCAAGAATCCTCCCCCTCCCTCCTCGGCATGTAGTACGCCCATCTTCCTGTGCCACGCATGCGCGTCGGAGCGAATGACCTTTACCCAACTTTGACCCGGGGAGACGCTCCTCTGCGCAACTGTCTTCCTGTCTGATGGATGTCCCGGGTCCCGAGGGAGATAGATGCGAGGAAGTTGCAGACTTGGACGTTGAACTTGGGGCTACAAGGAGAGTCCCGCCGACCAACCCTCGAGAATAGTTTTAAGATGAGAATGGAAAAGTCAGCGATCTATGTAAAACCACTGAATATATATATATATATATATATATATATATATATATATATATATATATATATATATATATATATATATATATATATATATACACACACACACACACACACACACACTAGGTATACTGAAAGGCAAAATTCAAGAAAACTAAAAAACTAATTAAGGATTGCGATTTTTTAATAAGTTACTTCGGAAACAATTCGAAATATTAAAATTATAATTACGCTTAACGTGATAAATTGCACTTTCTTTACTACATGCAAGTGGAAAACACATTGTTGCAAATCGTTGTACTTGGATAGTTACTATTATCGAATGGGATGAAAGACAAAAGTAAACCTAAGAGATATATTTTCCAGTTTTCTTTTAAAACCTGCCAAATTGATCTACAAAAGACGCACGAAATTTATATTTGTTCTGTTTTTAATCTATAATTCAGTAATTAATATTTATTCTTAATTTTTACAAGTCTCAATATTTCTTCACTGACAATGTCTGTAGTTACCACAAATAAATCATATCACGCACTGATAACGTCAAAATGCCCTACTTATTTCCATTGAAATTAATGTTCTTCTTTCTTCACGCCGTCCTAACCTTGGTAAACTCAGTTTCAAAATAATTCTACGATTTTCGACAGGTGTGAGCTGCATTCCTGTTTGCACAATGCAAGACCAAATTTACTGAAAAAGCTGAATTTGATATCTGAGATGTATTTTAGTACCAACAATATTTAAATAAAACATGTCTAATATACCACGGCATGAAACAAGAAAAAATATAAAAATTATTTCTTCTACGAAAAGGCTTATAAATGTTTTAATGTAAACCCTGAGGCGCATGAATTCTTCTGTAAGTTTTCTACAACTATTCTCTACATCCTTACGATCATTGATGCATAAATTTTCGCCTACGTCATTAAAAAAAAGTTAATGCACTGCAAATGATATTAACTGTTGTGTGATTTTTATCAACCACAACTACTCTCCAAAACTCCTTACTATTGTAACAATTTTGCTGTCATGAGGGGCAGCCAGATTTATTTGGGATGGAATGCTTAGATGATTAAATAAATGAAATTAAAGTTTTTAATTTAATAGCAATCTATATAAACACTCTACATTAAGCATACAACACTCGCGATTCACCCATTACAAATAAACACAGATATTAAATATATGTAATCTCCCTAAAAGCCTAATTTACTACTATAGTGTAAAATTAATAACATATCTGTCTCGCAAATCAGTCCTCGGACCACATACGTTTCTATCTAGAAATGTATCTATTGTTCAACCTGTTCGTCCACTCGCACACTTATACCACTCGAAGAGTGTCACTGTCGTCCACGCCTCCGTAACATCTCCTCGATCTGCTGTTCCCGCCTCGTCTCTCGCTGCTAAGTCCATTGCAAACACTCACCAACTAAACGCTGCAATCACTCCATCTAAGGTTCGCAGTGGGCCGGTATTTATAGTCGCCAGCAACTACGCCCAGAATATTCTCAGAGCTCACCGACCATGCTGGTTTGATGTAAGCTGGAAGTTCTAGGTGGTGCGGAAACATTCAGTTAAATCCGAGTTGAGTGCTTGTCACTGATGACAGACAGGTGCCCGCCCATTCAGAAGGTCGCCAGAAGCCAGGCTCGAGTGACCCGCGTCTCCAGGGGTGTGACAATTGGGGGGGGGGGGAGACGAGGAGGGGCGCAGTCCGCTGCCTCGTCACCAGGACTGTAGGTAGTGAGCAGGGGTGGGGGAGGACATATGACTCTTCAGGTAGCTTAGCCTAATGCTTTCGAGAGCGCTGACTGGTTACACTATTATTTATTGCATAAACCCCACATTTTTCGATTTAAATTGTAGAAGTATTTCCATAGGAGGAATTATATTTTACTGTTTAGTCTATTTTAAAATGTATATTACAAATGATTTTTATTTAAGTATTTTTATTAGAATACTTTTCTTACTGAAACCATTTTTTATTGTTACATTGCAATGTTATCTAGTCCAGAATTATTTTTAAAGTTTCAAGTCTCTAGTTCATCGAGAAGTTAGTTTAAAATCGATTGGAAGATTTGTACCGAACAGAGGGTTTATCGTGCTCCCTAATTTTTGGACGGGAGTTGTCATCCAGACGGTTCCAGTTGATGGTCCTAGATTCTGTAACCATTTCTGGACCGTCAACTGCCAACTAAAGGCACCAATGGTCGGACATCTCACACCTTATCGCCTCCTTGGTTGATCCGAGGTAGATGAGGCACCGGGCCATAGATTAAATAGTAATACAGGCGTAAAACGACGAGGCAGCTCTATTGATACGGGCGAACTTCGCTGCTTGTTGGCTCCGCGGGACTGTTGATACCAGTCCCTTGTCTGCTCGGCTTATGTTACGGTATGTTTCCTATTGGCCTGGTCGCCGCAGCTGCTTGCGTACGTGACTGAGTTTGCCGTCCTACAGGCTGTTTCACTTCTGTATTCCTAAATATTTCCTGTCCGGACTTTGGGAACAGGAAGGCAATGAAGAAGAGGTAGGACTGTGCGGGACATCTGTTCGTGGTCCGCCCCCTCCGTTAGTCTGTTTGCCCTGGACAGAAGACTGCTTAGTCTCATGGCCCCTACAGAGAGCTAACCCAATGTGGACAATCTTGGATTTAGCCGAAGAGTCACTGCGGCATATTCTTGATCTATATATAATTGCTTTTATTCAAGTTTAGGACAACATCTGTTTCGCCGCACAAATTGCGCTTGAAACACCTCGCCAGGTGATCTCTGCTCGAATCGTGCTCTCATCCTGTCACTCTTGATACTCAAGTATGGCGATGTCCTGATGTGTGCTGATAACTTCGGGTGTAGTTAGTTCACTGGCATACTTTTGGTCGGCTATTTCTTATTCAATCGTTTGAACAATCAGTATATCACTCGTAAGATAGATCTATCTTTCTCTCTCTCTCTATCTATCTCCCGCGAGAATAATGGCATCTGGGAGTCCCATTTCTTCTGAGTCTTTCAAAAGTTGAAATTTTACTCCACCCAAGCTAACCGAGAGACTTTCCGTAAAACCTTAAATAAACCAAAGGGTGTCTCTGCCGTATAACTTGCAGGCAAAACAAATGCAGCCGTTTGTAGTTAGACCGTTGTTATACGGAGGGTTGGTCACGTGGTCATTAGTAACCTAAAAGATTGTGCCACAGTCGTGCCAGCCACAAGAATTAATGAATTCTGAAGAGCAGTAAAGTTTAAATTACGTATCGAATGACAAATGTAATGTGCTTATTATTTGTCTATTTTTTTGGGGCAACGTAATTTTGCATTATTCATGTGAACTATATGATTGCAACACATTTTCATCCGATTTAACGCTATGCCTTCTTAACTTTTTTTGCGATATTAATTGTTTACTCCTAAACTAGGGTAGATATCAAAAATGTGTCTGGCGGTTTTTTTAAACTGTCTTGTCCATGTTGGCTTATTTTTCCAAGGCAGTAGGCTAAATACTATGATTTTAGCTAACTATGTAATTAATGAAATTATGGTCAATTGACTTTTTAGTAGAAACCGTATAATTTATTGTTTAAAAAATAGCTATCTCGACAAAAACCATTTTCAACAAAGTTGCCAAACAGATTTTTTATATTTGCTCCCCTTTAAGCCTAAAAATGTAATTAATTATCGCTAAAACAGAGCAAACAAGAAAACATGACCTTAATTGACAAGGTTTTTGCGGTGGCTGTTAATATGGCGGACATACCATCAGCTGAAACACTCTCAATATTCGTGGTTTGATAAACGTCACAGCATGCCATCTCCAACATACATCTAACATTCAGTATTAATTGTTTACGTTTTGTTAGAAAAACCGCATCAAGTAACCAATATTGGTTACACGAAGGCTGAGATCAGACAGAGCATTCCGAGCACGCGAACAGTCAAGAGAGAGACATGCTTATAATGGACAGCGCATAGAGGAAGCGCGCAATAGCCGAGCTGGCCTGACAGGAAGCGACGAGCCGCGCACGTAGTTGTGAATTATCGTAATGTGTCGGTTTGTCGGCGAGGTGGTCTACCGACGACTTCCTGGCCACACGTCGACCAGGGTCATTGCGCCTGCTGTCATATCAGCCACCCTACATTCCGCGTTATCGCCGTTACCTTCCACGTCTTCAGTACAGTCCGTTACCTTGTCCAGATAGCCCACGCCTTAATGGACACAATCAGCTAGAACAACTCCTAGACATTGTTCAGGTTGCGAATAACAGGAACTGGCTCCTTAGCCCCACCGTGCGCACAAAGGCCTGAACACGCTGTAAAATATCAATCGAAAATTACTATACCGATTTATAGTATTTATAATAACTCACCGCGCGAATTCTGGGCTAAATGGTCGACTTGAAGTACACACCCTTCGACGCCACACCGCAGGGGGAGAACTGTGGGTTGTTTACAAACATGCTGATTTGTTAGTTAGTGATGGCAAAAACCAACAATTTTGTGCACTCATAGACTTGCACGTAAGTGTAAAAAATACTAGTTTCATTTCTTGGTTAAGATACGCAAATGTATAAAATCATTTTTTACCTGGAAGAGCGGCATATACCAAACAAATAATCAATTTTCTTTACATACATCTCATCCGGTACATGTGAAACCAAACGCCTGTATGAAGGTTATGTTCGGTTGCGGTATCCATGGAGGTAGGAATTGCATCCCACACCAGACTGGAGCATGACATTTTACTGGCACGACGTGGCAACATAGCACTGCAGTCATCCCCTTCTTGTGCACCACAAATATCAAATTTATCGTACTACTACTGTTCTGACCTGCATATTATTGGGCGTAGGTTCAAATTTCAAGCAGTCTAAACATGAGTCTACGTTTACTTGACGTGACATGTATAAAATAACACCCAGACGTGAAGCGCAAGAAGGGACTTATCCATGCAGTATTGCCACATTGTGCATTTAAAATATCGCCGTACAACATTTTGCTGCTTACTCCTTCTTCTTTAATTTAGTCCAGAATTCGCGTGGTGTGCTTATTATGCAGTTGTTTCTGGACATCCTACGCCGCTATTTTTTTCACACTGTTTTTATTTTTATATACGTGCCAGTTATTATTTTTGTTTCTTGTTTTAGACACAAAATGTGACTAAATTTTTCTCTTATATAATTTTTTTATCTTGCATAGTTTTTGCGTAATGGCTCGTTAAAGCCAAAATTTGCATGTTTCCGTTTTAAGCACGACACTAAAACCAAGTCACTTACTAAACTGAAAAAATTTATAGTCAATAACGATATGTTAGGCTACAAATTCAGCTATGTTAAAAAAAGAAATAAATATTTTTGTATTTTTTAATAAATTATAGAATTTTTCAAATTGTGATTTTAATTTCAGCAATTTTATTTAAATAGAAAAAAATATTCTGTGTTTTTATTGACGTGACATTGTAGCCTGCAATGCCTTTATCCACTGTGAATTTTTTTTTTTTTAGTTTCGTATGTCAATTGGTTTTAGTGTAGTCCTTAAAATGGAAACATGCAAATTTTGACTTTAAGAAGCCATTATGCGAAAACTATGAGAGATAAAAAAAATTTCATAATTGCCAAATTTAGTCACATTTTGTGTCCAAAATAAGAAAAAAAAAATATCTGGTACAAAGAAAAATAAAAACATGGTGATGAAAATAGAGATAGGACGTGCGCTTAAAATGGAGATGGAGCGCCAAAGCAGTGAATTTTCACAATTTTCGACATAACTTTTTTTCCTCGCTTAATATCGAAAATCAAGGTTTTACAATCAGTAAATGGTACTTTTGTGCAACTTATTACATTACTACATCGTCACAGACTACCTTATTTTTGGAGCAGTGATGACAGATAGGAAAAAGACACATTCCTATCTGCCATGCGTGCTCCAAAAATAAGAAAGTCAGTAACAATGTAATAAAGTAAGAAGGTGTACAGAAGTGTAATCTACGGATTGTCGAGCATTGATTTTCTATAATAAGGGAGGGGAAAATATTTATGTCGAAAATTGTGATGATTCTCTGCTTTGGCGCTCCATCCCCCTTAATAAAGTATGTATGTTAAAATTATTTCCCATACAACAATGGTAGCATTCCTAAAAGAAACATTTAAACGTACACTTGTGTTAACGGACTTGTATAGTAACAAGCTCAACTGGATACTCCATTGCGAAATAAATGACTGTCAAAAGAAAACTAAAAATAAGACGACAAGAAAACATAAATAAGCAGAGTATGCTTTAGTCATGAGGATACATACACAACATGAAATTCCAAAACTGGAATCTGGTCAGATAAAACAAGGAACAAAACAGAAAATAAAATAAATAACAAAAATATTAAAAAAAGAAAACCTAAGTTGACATGCGACACAACGATGAGACGAAACAAAACACAAAGATGTCGGACACAAACAGAAAAAAACAACAAACGACACAAACGAAACAAAATACAGTAGTTTTCCAAACAGTCAGTAATACTGACTTTCGTCTCAACGTTAGTGTCTTTTCTTGTTTTTTTTTTTTTTTTTTTTTTTGTCCGACATCTTTGTGTTTTGTTTAGTCTCATCGTTGTGTCGTTTGCTGTATTTTCTGTTTGTGATTTTGTTTCGTCTCATCGTTGTGTCGCATGTCAACTTAGGTTTTCTTTTTTTAATATTTTTGTTATTTCTTTTATTTTCTGTTTTGTTCCTTGTTTTATCTGACCAGATTCCAGTTTTGGAATTTCATATTGTGTATGTATCCTGATGACTAAAGCATACTCTACTTATTTATGTTTTCTTGTCTTAGTTTTAGAACCCTTTTGACAGTCTTTTATTCATCAATGGAGTATGTCCAAGTAAATAAGTCCAGTCATGCACTCCCATTGCACAGTTCTTTCAAAGAACACAACAAGTTCAACATTTGCACTCTTTCGCAACCTGAAGTATTGGAAGTGTTGTCAGTACGGTGTATGGGTTAGTTATTCCCATTACTATTTACGAAGTTATTTTACAGTGAAGAGAACGATAAGCGCGACATCTGCTAGCTGATCAAGTGCCTGAAGGTCACTTCAAACAAAGCGCCGAAATTACGTGCAGTCTTTTCGCCGTACTACTTTTACTACCTTTAGGAGTGTAAATGTTTGCAGCTGTAACCGCAGTCTTGTATTAATCCGTATTGATAGCGTCGGTGATTTCGTTGAGGAGCAGTGACACAATTTCTTATAAGAGACCGCGGCGTGCTGTACGCTGCCTTTGGTCGGCGGGTTCTCTCGGGGATATCCCTTTTCCCCACCCCTTTTCACTGGTGCTGCTCAATACTCAAAGTATATCACCTCTCACCAGCGCTTAGAAAAAAACTCGTCACCTCAACTCATTTACAAATAACGCTTAATTGGACATCTCGTAAATGCTCAGGTTATTTTTAATTCTGAAAGAAAAATGTGGAAAAATTATTTTATAATTGCCTTGCGTTACCTTATGAACACGGCAACTGTAGCGTTAGTGTATAATTATTAGTAGGGCCACGATTTTGTCGCGAAAAGGTTTTTGCCCCACTTTGTTTCAGTGTCTCTCGTACACATTAGCAGCTTTGATTCAAGGTTATTGGTAGCGTGTCTTTGTTCAGACACGTTTCTTATTTGACTGAACCAATCAGAATAAGATTATTGTGACTCCTTACGTCTGTAACTTTCCAAGACAAGTGAAAGTAAAATTATCCAATTACGGGCGATGTAGCAGACCTGTAGACGTGCACATGACGCATAGAAACTAAATGTTGCAAAAATCTTTTCACCATAAAATCGTGGCTCTAATTATTAGGGACCAGGAAATTTCGTGAGTTCGTTTAAGAATACGTTAGATTTCAAAACCCTGTACACGTTAATCACTTTCACTTTTGGGTCTGTGTTAATAAAACACTTTCTTGAGGACTGTCTACCAATAGCAGAACGGAATGAAAAAACTCACTGACTCTTATGCTACCGCGTCACGTGTACAGTACATACATACACAACTGGCCACTTATTGGAGCAGCAACCAATGAACAAGTAGATAATATCAGGGTGTACACAGTACTGTGGAGTCTAGCCGTCAAGTCGTCGAACCAGCGAAATTTCCGGGTCTCTGATAATTATATCACTTTAAGCCAAACAATTATTTATGTAAATAATATGTTTTGCTTATTACGATAGTATAAATTATTATGAAATTCTATGTAATTATTTTCCACATTCTCTCTTATTTGGCGCTATTTCTTACTTTGAATGGAAACATGTCAGAGTTTGTATACACTCGCGTCTTTACAGTGATTATGTTTCGCGACACTTGGCAGTCTGAAAATCGCTAACGTGAAAATGATTCCAAAACAATTACATTTAACTGTAAGTAAATGTAAAAGGCTAAACAAATTTGTTTAAAGGCCATTGATCACATCAGTAGGTGATTCACAATGGCGAGAAACTATCACGATAATTAGAGACGGTGAAATTTCGCGAATTCAATGACCTGCATGTTAGAATCAAATATCCTATGCACACTCAAGTCCCAACAATTTGTCCACTAGTTGCTACTCACTGGAACAACAGACAATGAACGAACAGACAGGGTTCGAGTGTGCATAGGATATTTGATGATAACATGCAGGTCATTGACTTCGCGAAATGTCACCATCTCTAACTATAAGTAATTTTTCAAGTACTGCCATACGTCTGTGGTTGGCCTGCAGAACCCCCAAGACAAGTGAGCAGAGCTGCAGATGTTCACGTAAGGCAAAAATATTTTCGCCTCAAAATCGTGGATCCACTGATTACTAAGTAGTGATTTATTTACAGAATATTTAACAAACTGTATTACGCTGACGTCCACAGGTTTGTTTGCTTACTTATTTATTCATTGCGGATTGATGTTGTGATATTTTAAGTTTTCATCCTGCAGGAAGTGTGATGGATCAGATTTGTTAACATATATTTCATATTCAAAAGTGATTCATTCATAAAGGTCAAAGTTTATTTTTGAGAGGTAAACGGAAGAGGTGAGGATTATGAGTGGGCGTTCGACCATTTAGCTATTAATATTACGCTATTTTTTGTCTTTTGTGCAAGACTTTTAATCCACCATTGAAATGGCTGTAATCTCATTTGAGGGGTTTAGAAGCCAAGCGGTATAAGTGCATTATTTTGGTAGTTAAAATGTCAAATTAATATTTTTGTGGTCGAGAGGTATGTGTGACACAGTCACGTGGGTCATAATATGATGGTGTTTTACAAAAGCAGCTGTCATAAAATAATCTGTTAGTGTGAGAAGCGAAGATGTTATGAATGTCACTTATACCCCTTGGCGTCTAAGCCGTGCATTTATAATGCTGGGTTTATTGATATTTCAAAAGTGGATATTAAATCTCTGCATAAAAGTACTAGGACAAATCTACTAGCAACAAAATTGTTAATAAGCCTGTTATAATTTGGCATACAATACAGTACAATACAATACAAATAAATTGCTTGTTAAAATCTTCCCGAATGAATGGATAAATTGTACTAACATTTTAGCTGACACGCTAGCATGAAAATAAATAATATATTGTATGGGTTGGCTACCCGAGGGCAGACTTCTGATTGAGCGCCCGTAGACATCTGCATGCACTGAAGGATAACATGAAATGAGAGGAGGGGAACGAGAGACCGCCGAGGAAACCAGCTAGTCACACGTGGAAAAACGGGAGGGAAGTCGCCGAGGATCGCACCCAGATCGCCTGCGTGGGAGGCAATGCGTCTGACCTCTCGGCCGCCGCGGCTCTTACGCTGGCATAAACATTCCGTTATTCATTTATTTCGGTTGAAAACAAGTGTATGAAGCGTAATATCGGCTGCTGTGCGTCTCTCGTCTCGGTAGCTGCATGTGTCCCATAGTGCAGAGAACATTGTCCACATTCCCAAACATTCGCAGCTGACACCGGGCCGCAGCTGCCGGCAATGTGGAACATTTACAATTATTATCACATGGAACGTGCGCACGACACCGAAAAATTCGTAATTTTATAAATACACCAAACATTGTCCAACTCTTACACACTACATTTATACTAAATTTCCCAATAAGAAAGTATATTTTTCGCTTCCATAATTTTTGTAACAAGCACATGTTAAAGTAGCGTTCTGACTATTTTCGCCGTTCGCCGTTTAAGTAAAATTCCGTTACGCAACATAACACGAGTAAATATAATGAAAGGCCTTTACTAAACACAAATATTCCACGATTCAACACAATTGTTATTTTTACATGATAAAAATAATCACCTAACGTAGTATTAAAAAAATTGTACAAATGTAAATGAAATATTTTATGTTGCATTAAAATACACAATTTTAAAAATTGCTAGTAAAGTATAGTTAAATATTATGGAATGTACAGTCTCATTATGCAGTAATGATTATTTTATCAATTACACAAAAGTTCAATTTTTGTTTAGGCTATATTTTACGTATTTTATACATTAGCAACAACATTAAAGAACGGACATTCGTGACTTATGAATTAATTCTAAAAATAAGAGTTCAAATAATCGTTTTTAAGATATTAAAAAAAAATAACAGTAATGTAGCAATCATTACAGTTTGATGAACTGTAGGCCTACATTCATTGTTGTCGTGTACATTGGCATACCGCATCGTATCAAAACAATGTATTGGGTTGAAACAAATAAGTTTTACCAAATCTTTAATGATGTATTATAAAAAATGTAGATAAAATGTTACGTGTAAAGCCATAATGCATTTTTCTTCTAGTGAGGATGAAAACCAAACGTATTTGACACAATCAAAACATTTTACTAAAAATATGATTTAATAAGATAATGCCAATACTATGATAACAAAATGTAAGAGGAATCAATACCGCTTTATAAGTTACGTAACTTTTTTTTGAAATTCAGAACATCTGTAATCGTCATACTCACTGCTCCCAAAACAAATGCACAATTGTGAACAGGAAATAGTGACTAAGAAATAAAATTAAAGTAAAAAGAAAACGTTGAAAAGTATGACTTCGTCATAACTTCCTTGCTGCTAAATGATTGTTTCCGAACCGATTTCTTTTTCTTCCAAATCGCTCGTCGAAACTTAGATATTTAGCTGCGTTTGTAAGTCCTTGCCTGTTTTCGTCTCTGAAACTTTGCCATGGGGAAAAGCGTCAAAGAGACACCAATTTGCAATATTTATGTTTATTACACCAACAGCGAACACGGTACCGACACCGCAAAAAAAAAAATGAAATGAGTGTGCCGTTTCTTACATTAACACATTATCATATGGAATACAAAAGTAAGACCACGTTGAATTTCCACCTATATCTTAAGGGGCCTTTCTAGATAAGCTGCGTTTCTGTGTGTGAGGCAGGAGCGGTAAGAGTATCGTTGATCGACCTATAAAACGCGTTATCGCCTCTTCGCGCAAGCTACTCAGATGACGTGCAGTGATTTACTATTATCCTTTTTCCTACGGGACTTTAAGTGGTGACCAGATTATTGTATTTGTTGCCAGCATAGTTCAAAGTATATCGCTTGTTTCTATAGTTGTATTTTTCAAATCCGGATGTTATTTTTACAGATACGGCAGTCTGAAAACGCTATTTTTGGCCATTTTGACTGGCTCGAAAAAGATGTTTTGAATAAACGTGCCGAATTTTTGAAACTATAACGTTATAGTTTGAAGTGTGTTCTTTTCGTATATATATATATATATATATATATATATATATATATATATATATATATATATATATATATATATAATGCGCCTTTAGTAGTTTCGTCAAAAAAAGAATAAAAGATACTCGCTGCAGCACATTTTTCAAGCGCAAATAGAGAATCCCCTTAACCTCAGAAACTTAATCTTGTAGTAATGAGTAAATACAGCTCTGTAGATACCACTGCGCGCTTCTGTTGTGTCACACAAATGAACTCTGAGAAATGGTTTCCAACAAAACTGGCCGTAAGACCCTGTTGGTGATTGTTCACTAAAAAAATGCTCCCAAGTAAATTGTGCTCATTTTCTGTGCACACGTACACACAAATATGTTCTTTGCAAGAAAAATGTACAGCAAAGACAAGTTTTAGTGTAAGAATGTTATCCCGATACAGTATAATTAGTAATCCACTACCATGATATTATTTTCAAATTTATTTAACCCTACAATATTACAAATTACAAAACTGTTATTAATATCAACTTAAGCCAAAATGGTCTTGTCAGCCAGCAATAAAACCCTGATTGTGGTGATAACCCCCCTTCTCGCAGAATAGCTTTTACCCAGCACTGTTTTAGAATTTTTTTTTTTCCTTTTGGGACAGGATCAAATAACTTTTCGGGCGGTCAGAAGGGCGTGTTATAATACACTTAGGTGCTATATACGAACATACGAGCTATGTGCAGAAGTGGTAAAACGCTCGCCTCGCATTCGGGAACACCCGGGCACATACTAAATAGTAATACAGACGTGAAATGACGTGGCGGCTCATTTGATACAGGCGAGCTACACCACTTATTGACTGCCCAAGGTTCTAGATGACAGCCCCGTGTCTGTTTGGCTTCTACATGTTACTACAGATTTACTATTGGCCTGGCTGCCTGCTAGCAGAGCAGCTGTCTTACGCTGATTGGCGGGTATTTCCGCCATGTTGCTGGCCAGGGAAGCCATTTTGTTTGTGTGTGTGACTGAGTTCGTCGTTCTACCGGCTATTTCACTTCTGTATTCCTAAATATTCTGTGACCCGGGTTCGCTCCCTGTCTCCGACCATCCTGACTTATGTTTTCCGTGGTTTTCCGAAGTTACTCCAGACGAATGCCTGGGAGGGTCTCGCATCGTAGTCCATCGTTTTGGCGAACTTTGTAAACAGTTAAGTTTTAGTGGAGTTTATTTATGTCAGAGCATAGAAGTTAAAATTAAATTCTGATTTAACTTAAAATTTCTAGTGTATTTGACGTAATGCATTAAAAAAACCATTATTGTTCCTCATTCCAACGGCTGCTCATCGTGGAGTACTCCGTTTTACATAACTTCAACTAGTTTTGATAATTTTCAGGGCAATTACTATTTATGTGGTGTAAATAAATGTTTTACACGCGATCTATCAAGATTTTTGGCATTAACTGAACCTCAAATGTCTATTTAACCGTATGTAAAGTACATTTTGGATCACAATTTGGCTGGCTTCTAAACAATATGGGCGTCCTTAGAACTATCAAAATGTACTTAAGATACGTGGAACACATATGCCCTTACACACACACACACACACACACACACACACACACACACACACACACACACAGGGAATAAGAAAAAGTTCTACGTAACATAGTACTTATATATTTATGATCGTTTTATTTAGTGATGTAATTTAACTGATAACACAATGTATACTATTTTCAACAAAGACATTAATTAGTTCATGATTAACACACACATATTAGTCATTTGATAACTTTTTTAAGATAAGTGGCTAAGGTTACTAATCCAAAGTCATTTCTTCAACTGTGTTATCTCCCTGTTATTCTGCTGTGAAGTTGAAACAAGATTATTTATTGTTCATGATATAACTCAACTTTGCTAGATAACAAGAATTTATGTTCTATTAGGTATATAATAAAATAATAAGATGTTTCTGACTGTACTTATCTACAGAATGCTGTCGGTCCTAATAAACAATTGCCACTGTTTTCCTTAGCTTCCGTACAACTAGCTTGTTACTTCAACAAATATGGCAACAAATTACGTTTGTGAAAGTTCATAATTCGAAGATTGTTCTATTGTAAGCTTCGTATACCGCTCTCAAGGCTTCTGGAAGCGGGTCAGATGGCAGGAGACACCAGATAATGGAATGTTACAAACAGAAGGAACAGCTGGCAGCTGTGATTTCCAACAGCGTGTAAAAAATTAGGAGCCGACAAAGTGATGCAACCGTAACCTTGAACTACTGCGTCAGCAATATGATCAAACGCAACAGGCCACAACGTGAGTTAAGCAAGACCTCAAAATGCGCACTTATCGAAGTAATTGGTGAGCCATCAACGCGATGGAAACAAAACTAACTTTGCATACATACGGAATATTTTTGCTGCGATTGTGACCTCGTATTAGAGTATATCAAAAACATAAGACATTTAGCAAATATCTTGATAAAGTAAAAGTATAATTGAATTAATTAAAGTGGCCGTCTGCCGATGCCTCCGAACGATGTGCAGTGATTCCGTCGTTACCAGATTTTTCGAAAACTACTCATCACACATGATGAATGAAGTCTGCTTGGGAATAGTATTTAAAGAATGCTGTGCATTGTTTATACGCATTTCAAGTACACCACCATACAGGCCCACCCCAAAATGTTGTTGATAGAGAACACAAAACTATCATTCTTAGCTTAGGAATATAGTTTAACTTGTACATTTTCCATCGCCCAATTTTAATTTAGCTAATGATATAAAATAATCAGTAGAAAGTATATACATAATTTTGATGGAAGCTGTTCGATTTCCACCCGTCCTCCCTTTTTAAAAATCTTTTATGCCTGGTAATCGTTGCCACCCCAATCAAAATGTTCAAATTACGCTCATGTTCACCACTACTCATTAAATTATATTTTCTATCGACCGTAAATGGCGAAAATGGGTGTTTATTCAATATTTTTTAGGCATGTAAATCTTAGCGCAAAATCTTTTAAAATGGTATGTATGCGTATACAATACATCTTTATCTTTGACAATACGCCATAAAATGACTGAAAGTCTGATAGAGGTGCGATGTCGGCGAGAAGACTGCACACCAGTTCAGAGACTTTAGCCTAAAGGCCAAGGAAGGGCGTGAAGGGCGTGCTGTCTCGTCCTTACCACTTCTGCACTCCTGAGTCTCGAACGTGCAAAATAAGTTCACCAAGACCGCCACCTAAATGACAACTACAAACACACACTACGGCGCACTTAGTTTGGCTGATGCAATGCTTAATGCGATAGATAAAGCACGTGGCAGTAGTATAAAACAAGATATGTAAGACACCGCCTACATTGGGTTGTTGGTCAGTTGCAGCTACAGAATCGAAGTAGTTATAAGGGCTACACTGATGTAGTGTCTCAACGCTAATACGCATAAAGACGGTAAACTGGCGCGTTGTGTTCTCATCGTATTTCTGGAAAGTCAGTGCCGAATTAAGTAGTTGAACCCTCAATTAGTTTCTTATCTTTTTTTTAGTACTAGAGATATGATACATAACTGTGCGGAGAAAACCCGTCTTTAACCGTGCTGGAGCATTCTGAAAAAAAAATTTTTTTTTTCAATGCTAGTGAATTTTTTACGTATTTATTATTATTATTATTATTATTATTATTATTATTATTATTATTATCATTATTATTATTATTGTTATTATTTTAGGAAACACGTTGGCTACAATATTTTTATTTATTTTTTTAATAAATGCCTATTCCTAGCCCGCTGCAACGTAGTTCAACAGAGGCGGCCTATGGGTGGACGTGTTTTGAGCGTTAGAGACATTGAAGTGTGGAAACAAAGGACGCTCACGCGCGCATCACGCCTGCCCCTAGCCTCTAGGCGCAAGTCACAGATCTGGCATGCAGGCTTCTCGACTTCTCGCCTGTACGAGACATTCAGTGGTGGCCTTATCATTTTGTGACGTAATATTATATATAAATGTGTATTCTACATGCCTATACATTTTAAAAGATTCTGCGCCTAGGTTTTCATATCTCAAAGTGACCACAAAAACTGCCCTTTTTCTCCATTTTCGATTGATAGAAAATATGATTTAGTCAATATGGTGGTGAACCTAAATTGGTATGAACACGTGAAACATTCTTTGAATGATATTTCTAAGCAGACATCGCTCATAATATGGTAGCGGTCAAGCTTTGCTCACAAAGTCTGCTTTATTTTAGTACACCGGCCTAAACGTGACAGGGCGTACGCAAACGTTTGTTGCTCCGTTATCGAAAGCCCGCCAATCCGTTATCACTCCATAGCCGGTTGATTTTATACTGTGCCTACTTTCTCTTTATGGTCGTGTAATACTGCGCTCCTGGTTTGGCCCGCGCCCACAAATACAACACGGAACAGCACTGGACATGGAGTGGCATTTTTGGCGACGGCTAGTGATATACAGTAAGTTACTCTGCTTCGTGTAACTTCAGTTTAACTTCTCACGTTTGAGAACGTTACTTTTTCAATGTTGTAGAGAATTGATTCCATGTCAGTCGATGTTCTAAATAGGCCCAATAAAGTGAACTTGTAACATCCATTCAACCGTGCGTTCATTTAATCATGTTACAGACATTACATAACAATGTTAAGGGGCTTCCCTAGATAGAATGCGTTTGTGCGTTTGAGGCAGAAAATCGATGGAGTGGTAAGGTTGCCGCTGATCGGTAACATAATGTACTATCGTCTCTCCGCGCAAGCCACTCAGCTGGCGTGCAATGCTTTACTATTATCGTCTTTCTTATGGTACTTAAGGCCTCGCTCTTTAGTTTTGCAGTAGTTTCGAAAATATTTTTAACGTAAATTAATACATATATCAAAAATTTATTCTTACAGTTTTAATACTTTATATATCGCGTTTGTATCTGAATTTTTTTGTTGCTGTACACTAAACGGATTTTTAGATTTTTGTCCCTGAAATATCACATATTCTGTTGTCAAAATAAGGCAAAATGAAGCAAAATAATATTTTGCTAGCAAATGGAACATTATTTTTAAAAAACGCTCTGGCAATAAATTAAAGGTTACCACATTATTTTATTTATTATGGTGAAATTGTGTATCCTATGACTGTTCAAAATCTCAATTTTTTTTTTCAAAATATTTGGTAAAAAGTATTAAGAGTTATTTGCAATTGTTTGAATTAAATTAAAGGTTACCGCGTTATTTTATTTATGGGTGGCATAGTTCAAAGGTTAACGCTTGTTTCTATAGTTGTTTTTTAAATCAAGTTATTATTTTTCCAGATACGGCAGTCTGAAAATTACATTTTTGGGCATTTTGAGGGGCCCGAAAATGATGTTTCTAATAAACGTGCCGAATTTTTAAAATTATATCGAAGTATTTTGAAGTATGTGTTCTTTCCGTAGATACACAAATATAATGTGCGTTAAAGAGTTTCGTCAAAAAAGACGGTTTACTGATTTAGACGAAATAGAGTATACGTAGTTTCCTAGAGACTCTTAAGTGATACGATATTATTAGTAATTTAGCACCTGAAATGTACCCACTTCTCTTCAAATCCCCAGATAGAGACGATATCAGCTCGAAAAGCCATATTAATGCTCTAACACCTAAATTAAATTCTGTTATATTCTCGCTCCGCTGTATGAGTTCCATAATGGAACATAAGGTATTGCTGACTATGTACTATTCATACTTTCACTCCTTGATCTCTTATGGTATAAATTTTTAGGGTAACTTGGTGGATGCAAAAATAACTTTAAACTCCAAAAGGCAGCTGTTAGAGTCATATTTCATAAGGAAAGAAGAGACTCATGTAAACAGATATTCATAACAAATAAACTACTAACATTTCCCAGTTTATACATTCTTGCACTATTAATATTTGTTAATGATAATTGGGACATTTTAAAAAATAGTATAAATAAGACATTATATAATTATAACACAAGAAATTTTAACAATATCCCATCCCCGCTTTATCCCTATACCATAAAAATATCAATTATATGTGTGTTTAATAGTTACCTACTGAAATTAAAAGAAAGTTCAATGAAAAATCTGTCCGTTTAAAAAATGTTTTGAAGAACTTATTGTTTACAAAAGCTTATAATTCTGTAAGTGAATATTAAAATAATTGAGGCATCATTTTATTTCATTTAATATTGTTATAACAGTGGTCAAATGTATGTATTGTCCTTAGGATCACTATTATTGTACAGTGACTGTGACCAATATGTATGTATTGTCCTTCACATTGTATATATATATATATATATATATATATATATATACATATATATATATATATATATATAAATTGTATTGAACTGACAACACCTACATCCTAGAGTATGTTATACTCATGAATGGGGTACAAAGGTGGCTGAAATTAAATAAATAAATAATAAATTTATTTCGCCGGCATCACAAAAGTTCTTTTCCTTCGTAAACCTAACAAGAGGAGAAGCGTTGCTATAGTACATTAAAGTGTAATATTATTTGTTGTTTCTGTTTTCGAATCTATCTAATTACTGATTTACGTTAGATGATAGTTATTTTATCGTTACGCTCATGCAGAAAGATGTTAATGGCGATTATGACAAGATTTAATGTTCATTTAACAGATTAGGTAAACAATATCATAGGTATTACTGAAAGAGTGATTAAATTTTCTATTAAACTTGAATAATAAGTTAAGTAACTTACTGGTAGTATATCTGCAATTTAATGTTTAATGTGTATCGCTAAACATTTTGTAGACGTTAATCAGGGTATGAGACATATTTAAATTGATCTCTGAAATGAGCGTTCAATAAAGACTGAGTATAGGCCATTCACGATAAAGTGAGCACTGCATAAAGTTTTCTTTCAGCCGCTTTACAGCCATCTTTGCTACTTTTAATATGGAAACTTATACGTAACTAAACATCAGCGTAAACGTTTAAAAACTCCCAAAAGTTAACATGTATTGGCCTAATTAAATACATTTTTATTTAGTTACAAGTTGTGTTGAGTGTTCAGTTTATAGTGAACAGCCTATAACAAGTTACTGTACATTGTTATAGGTTGTGTCTGTATTTTTCTTTAAATCCTTCATAAACCGTACTTTTATATTGTGGTATCTGCTTTCTAATGCCTCACTTAAATTTTTTCACAAACGCATATTGTTTACAACACAGTTTATATTCCAGAAATATTTTATTTAATTTTAGAGTTTCAACAACAAAATAAAGCTTAGAAACTAGTTCTTTTCTACAAACGCAAATTGACGCAGAGTAAAACTTTGCGAGATGTAGACCTCAGTTACGCACTTACCCCACTTTTATAGGGTAAGAGTATATCAGGGACTTGTTTTATTATTTGGAATTTTTTTCCTACAAAATTAGTTTTGCTAAAGCTCTCGATTATATGTAGGCCTACCTTTAAGAACATACCAATAAACATTTTGCGACCAAACAGAATTTTTAATCCCTAAGGATAAGTTTCTTATACAGTACGCATCCAAAGTTTAACTTTTCAAAAACCGTTGCGCATCTGCCCCGATTCATCTTATGTATTTTTGTTAGGAAATATTTTACTAATTTGACTTAGTCTAGGATGCATTGTTACCTCTAGTACAAAATAATTCCAACCAGAAACATACCCAAAAATAGCAAAAAAAATGTGTATAAACACCTATATTATTTAAAATTATAAATTGTTGTGTATGTCATTTATATATTTATATAAAAAACTATAACTAATTACTGTCATTTAATTTTATTACCAAATTTTTTGGGCAAAATACTATTAGAATCAGCCTTAGCATTTGTCGCTATTTATGATTCCGTATTTCAAAATAAAACTACAGTCAGTCAGAGAGAAATTTAATCAATCCAGTTTCCCAACTAGCAACTCCCATCATATTTTTTCCCGCCGATTTAACTGTTATTCAGAACAACCTGATTTATTTGGAAAACAACTAGACTGGTAACACTGAAGGGTGACTTCTAATGACTAGGTTACCGAAAGGGCGCTGGCAGAGTATGCACTTTCATCTCTCTCTGAAACACGACATTGATCTCTACCACAGCCGTCTTTAGTAGAAGGCCGCGGCCTTAGATCTGGCAACATTGCCAAGAAGGGTCACTTTAACACTTCTTTTGTCTCGCCATCGGCAGTGGCTTCCCCTGATTCGTCGGCATGTAGGGTAGAATAACGAAATAGGTACAACCATCGTCTTTGGAGAGCTAAAAGAAGAGTTAAAATGACCCTTCCTGGCAGGGTTGCCAGATCTAAGACCGCGGCCTTCTACTAAAGACGGTCATGACTCTCCAGCCGTAGAAAAAAAGTGCATACTTTTATCAAACATCAGCAGTTACGACCTTACACTACCGTCTGTGCGCAAATCACAACCATGTGTTGCCTTAGTAACCTTTTCTAACTATCACAGTCAAAAGAGCGACACCTCTGCACAAAGACATGCAGCCAATAAAAATGAAGAAGAGCTGCAGATGTGGGCATAAGGCATTGCAACAAACTGGTCTGAAAGTCAGGGGTTCTCAGTTATCATTCAGATACCACAACTGTTATTCGCTTGGGGCGGCGGCAACTTGATGACCAATGAATAGCCGGTATAGGCGGTTTAGGATAAAGAGAGCAATAAAAACAGCCCTGTTCAATTATATTTTCAGACAATTCGTATCTTCCCACGCGTAACGGCTAACGACTGGAATTGCCTAACCTCTCTAGGCACGTCACTTGATGTTTGCACGTGTAAGATAAATTATACAGTAGGTATACAGTTTGATAAAAAAATGTATTAATTGTAAAAAACAGAAATATGCCGATTGTAGTTTATTTTTTGTATTTAAGTAAGAAAATACACGGAACTACATTCGACAATTCGCTGCCAACCATACAAAGAGTAAGGTCACTATTGTTATCGTTAAATTATATATGCAGTAACGGCTAGTGATATTTTTAAGGTAAAATCTTTGGTGCTCACCTTATCCCAAACGACCTATACATACGTAAACAACTGCAGAGATAGAAGGCAATACAGAGGGTTGCTGGGTCCTGTTCGACCAGAAGCTGTCTCTTGTTCTCGGAGGAGCGCAGATGTGATCAGACGCCATGTTTTATACGTGTTGCCATTGTCAGGGGCGAACTAGGCCTTGCTGTTAAAACGCTTACGTCCGAATTCGCGAGTGTCGGAAGTAAGTCACGAGCGCGTGGCATCAGCCGTGCTTGTAGCTGTAAACCTCCGCTCTCACAAAGATTCAACAAACAAAACGAAAACTCTTGCAAGGCGTGCCAACGTCGCACACGTAAATCAAACACGTATCTCAATCTTACACCTCGCTTCATTTATATTGGGACTCCAGACAGGTTGAAAGTAATTTACAACTAAGAAATCGTACGCAAATGCGTTAAGTTTGGTACTCGTCAATTAATGGCCAGACTACTTGAACTCGTTCCCCACCACGGCTATACGGAGTCGATTCCCGGTTGGGTCGCACGTTGAGAACACGGCGGACGTTGCCATTAAGGACGTTGGACTCGTAAAAATTCAAAATTTTATGTTTGTGTCAAACACTGGTCAACTTTTACACATCAGATACATGTCATTTCCCCAAATAAAAAAAAATCAGGTCCAATAGTTTTAGCATAATCACTTATCAAAGTCACAAAATGGCAGTTGCGGTGTAGCCAAAACAATAAAAAATAATTAACTTCCAGAAACAAGATAATTCATACTGATACTTAATGATGTGAGCTACTTCATGACACTTTTTAAAACACAAAGCGATAGATTTTTGTATTTTTAAAAAGTTGATGAAAATGAGTAAATTTTTGCATAACTTTGACTTTTGGCTACTATTAAAATATTCAAAACTAACTTTTGTCAAACATGTCATAAAATGCATTGATGCACTGACTTTCTGTTCCCGTAATTTTGAATTTATTTGATAATTACTTTTTTTGATTTTGGCTACACCGCAACGGTCATTTTGTGACTTTAATGAGTGATAACTCTAAAACTATGGGGCCTAATTTTTTTTTATTTGGGGAAATGACGTGTTATCTGATGTGCAAAAGTTGAATAGTGTTTGGCACAAATATAAAAATAATAAATTTTACGGGTCCAACGCCCTTAAGCGGCAGGTTTTCTCGGGGCACTCCCGTTTATCCTCGTCTTAACATTCTGCCGCTGCTCCATAATCACCTCACATCACATCGCGGCTAGGTGCTGACCAATGTTATCCTCTACTCTACTATATTCGTAGTTTTGTGATGGCCGTATTTTATGCATATCACTCTTTTTTGTGACAACATGCTTTTAAACTACAGTATTATTATTCGTCATAATTAGAGACATGCAAAATTCGCATTATGATTTGGTAGCAGACTAAACTTCACTTTCCTATACATAACAGAGCATAATCTGCGATTCAATTGGCCACGAACTATTATGTGTTGTCATTTACATGTGTTACGTCTTTACAGAGATTGGTAAGCATTCTCCGCGGCAAGTTACGACAATATCGGCCAGCGGGAGATGTCGAACGAGCCTATAGTCACTTGAAGTCTAGTCAGCTGTGAGAAAATAACGCGAATTTTGCATGTCTCTAGTCATAATATTGACGATAAAATGAGATTTTAAGTGGAGCAATAAAACTTTTTTTTTTGCAGGACATTAAGAAATAGGGCAACGGCAACTGAAAAATTTGTGAGAAAAACGCGAATTCGCCGTATTTTTAGCCTACTTTCCGAAGGAAAAAGTAAGCTTATGAAATCACCTTACTGTCTGTGTGTGGGGGGGAGGGCCCCTTAAAAACTTTTGAACCAGTGCATAGAATTTAATCAAACATGGTACACATATAGTACTTAGAAATCTGAATCGATTTTTGTATATTTCGTTTATACACTGTTCATATTTTCAAAATGGCGGCCGTTTTAACACTTTTCGATAAAACTAGATGTCTAATGAACCGTACTTTAGATTTCATCAAACTCGGTACACGTAAATAACCGATTTATGTGACTTAAATTTTATGTGTTTTATTCATGCCGCATATACCGTTTCAAAATAGTGGCAATTTTTATGTTATTAGCGTAATATAACATATCTGATGAAATATTTTTCCCAATTTTATCAAACTTGGTGCACATATACTACTTAGTAAGCTGGCTGGATTTTTGTGTATTTTGAACAAAGAAGGTTTTCATGTTTTCAAAATGGCTGTCATGTTTATTATTTTACCACACTGTAACATAACTGAGGAAATATTTTTTCCGAATGCCATAAAATTTGGCACACATGTACTACTTGGTAAGCTGACTTGTCTTGTGTGCGTTTCGTTCATTATATTTTCATATTTGGGTAAGGGCGATAATTTTAAAAGGCTTATGCACTTGACGAATGAAAAGTGTAGTAGCGTGCCGCACCTATTCTTTTCTACGCGACATAGCTCAACTTATTCACAATATGTTTATCTATGAAAAGAACACACGGTTAAAACTAGGCTTCTATCATTTTAAAAATGCAATATGCTTATTAGAAACATGATTGGGGGGGGGGGGGACCTCATAAGGCTAAAAACTACATTTTTAGGTAGCTGTAACTGGAAAATTACCACCCGAATTCGTAATAGGGCCTACACAATGTTGAAAACATGCGTTGGAATTAACTACAAACTTTCCACAAATTAAATTATAGGATCGCTGGTTTAAGTCCCATAGGGAAAATAAGTAGTACGAAAACACTGCACGCCGCGCCAGTTCGGCGCGTCGCGATTATAAGCAATGCTGATACCGAGTGCAGAAATCTGAACCTAATCTCTTCACTGTTTTCGCGCTTCAAACGCGGTAAATTACATCCGGTGTATATCCCTCTTAAGGGTTTTCCATTGTATTACATATCTAAGGAAGTTCTCTTCCGATTTTTATTTATCGAGATATACATACACTGCTTAGTAGGTTCACATGATTTTTGTGCATTTCGTTCATTCTATGTTCATATTTTCAAAACTGAGTCGATTTTTATATTTTTAGCATAATATGACATATCTTAGGAAACATTTCTACGAATTTTATTAGAATATGTAGGCTTACACGAATTCATCTTACTAAGCTGACTTAACTCTCGTGTATGTCATTCATCCTAGGTTGATGTACTCAAAATGGCGGCAAATTTTATATTTGTAACATAGTATGACATTCTAAGAAGTAATTTTCCAGATTTCATTGACCTTGGAACACTTAGATCTATAGTTCTTAGTAATATGTCGTGGCTTTTGTGTATTTCTTTCATCCTGTTTTCATATTTTCAAAATGGCGGTCATGTTTGAATTTTTAGAATAATCTGACATATCTAAGGAAATATTCTTCTGAATTACTTCAAACTTGGTACATATATACTTATAAGTAAGCTGCCTCGACATTATTTATTATGTTCATTTCGTCTTGAAATGTTCAAACTAGTGGGCATGTGAACATCTTACCGAATACAAAAAAATTACAGAAGTATTTTTTTTACTAGTTAATCAAAATTGTAATATAGTACTTAGAACGTTAACTTAACGTTTACATAGTTATATATTTAGTTTATGCCATGTCCATACTATAGAAATTGTGACAATTTAAACATATTTTATCACAATTTATATATCCAAACAACTTTTTGTTAAATTTTTACTGTACATAACTCGGTGCACATACATATCTTAGTAAAGTGACATGACTTTAACATTTTTGTTTATGTTATGTTAATAATCGTTCAGTAGCGGAATTTAACAAATTTCTTTATCACATGAGATATCTAACTGAACAATTATTGAAAATTACATCTAACTCGGTACATTCACCTCATGTCACTCCTCACCACAGTTAAGGACATTGGACCCGTAAAAATTCAAAATGTTACGTTTGTGCCAAACACTGTTCAACTTTTACACATCAGATAACATGTCATTTCCCAAAACAAAAAAAAATAGGTCCCACAGTTTTAGCATAATCACCTATCAAAGTCACAAAATGGCAGTTGCGGTGTAGCCAAAATAATAAAAAATAATTTACTTGCAGAAACAAGACAATTCATAATGATACTTAATTATGTGAGCTACTTCAGGACACTTTTGTATACACAAAGCGACACATTTTTGTATTTTTTTTTAATGGATGAAAATGAGTAAATTTTTGTATAACTTTGTCTTTTGGCTACTATTGAAATATCCAAAACTAACTTTTGTCAAACATGTCATAAAATGCATTGATACACTGACTGTCAGTTCCTGTAATTTTTCATTCATTAATTAATTCCTTTTTTTATATTTTGGCTACACCGCAATGGCCATTTTGTGACTTTGATGAGTGATAACGCAAAAATTATGAGGCCTAATTTTTTTATTTGGGGGAAATGGCGTGTTATTCGATGTGCAAAAGTTGAATAGTGTTTGGCACAAATATAAAAAAAAATAAATTTTATGGGTCCAATGCTCTTAAAAGGCATCGATCGATGTTGAGCGCTGACCAAAATTTCTCATCCCGGAGATCCTCGTCTCACGCTTGAACGATAATGTAACGTGCCACTTGTGCTCTGGTTTACTTGAAACTGCCTGACATTATTCCCAACAGCTTAATACAAAATAAAACACAGCCAAACTATCATTATACGTTTTTAAGAGCCCAGCATGCCTATCAGAAATTTTTTGGGTCCCCTCAGAATTACTAGCATGAAGATGGCTTTTTCAGACTACGCTGTCCGGAGAAATACCAACCTGATTCGTAAAACAAACAGAGAAATGTTCATTTGACTAACGTCGTACTTTCCACAAATAAAATTATAGGTAGGAACACCTGCTTTTCGCGTAAATACTTTTACACCAGCTTGTTAGTTGTTCCAGAGTCTTTCGTGCGCTTCTGTAGTCTGTACATCAACTCAGTGATTATTGACAACGTGCATTAATGTAGAGACGAATCTCGTTGGACTGTGTCGTTCAGAAAAAGGTTGCAAAAAGGCATTGAAAAAAGCGATGCTAAATCTTTTCGCAATAATTCACGTGACCCTAATTATAGGGTTACCGTTTACATTCCACATGAAAAAAAAATTCTCGGACATACTAGCGATAGTGTAGTGCTCGCTGCATACAGGCAACAATGTTCTTGACGCCCGCAGTAGTCTCACCCATTATTGTTTATCTTTTTTGCCTCCAACAATGGATAAAAAAGCATGTGTCGAGGACTTCTCTAAAAGTAAATTATGGTCAATCAGCTTTTGATACACGGGGAAAAAAAGTACTGTATGCCAGCTACTAATTGTTTTGTTATTTCTGAGGCAATCAAATATATTTTTACTCGCCACAAAAAAATACATTTTGCTGTCACCACTTAAGTATTGCGAACACCAAAAAAAAAAAAAAAAAAAAAAATCAGTGTTCACTGCAAAATAATTTGGCTGTCTCAATACTTGCAATTGTTTTTCCTTTAGGTGTATTATTTTTGGTTGTTGATAAATGAACACGTTCGACGCTTTCCGCTCACAATGTTGACACTGCCGCGAAAGAAGGCGAGAGGGAAGTTAAGCCGGCCTCACACGATGCCCAATTTCATAGCAGTTTCTATGCCCATTTTCTGGTAGCATTTCTGCTTCCGTCTGAGTGCAGTTCCAGCACCTCCACAAGGGGTTTGGTTCTGGGCATGGCAGATTTTGTACCCGAAACGTTACCCAAAAACGTAATAGAACATGTCCTATTTTTCGGGAGTTCATATTACCCA
>PNEQ01070157.1:11673-67912 GCA_003012365.1 Medauroidea extradentata | reverse complement strand
GAGAAACGATTTTTAGGCCAAAAATTTTAGGCGAAACGAATTTAGGCGAAACAATTTTAGGCAATACGATTTTAGGCAAAAATACTTTAGGCGAAACGATTTTAGGCGAAACTATTTTAGGAGAAATGATTTTAGGCAAAACGAAGTAGATAAAATGTGTTTAGGCAAAACGTTTTTAGGCAAAACGACGCGTCCCCCTGATGGAGTACCAAATGTGCTGTTGGCCGGAATAAGTACAGGCTGTTCGCAATAAAGTAAGCACATTTGAATCCCTAGTTACGTATCTTTCTTTCGGAACATTTGTGTTTTCCAGTCACTTTTTAAAAATATATACGCAGCATCCTAAGAAATAATCACAAGTGTAAACAGTACCACGTTCAGACTTTGTCTCGGGTCACATGAAAAAGCATTTTATATTATTATTGTTAGTGACAAGGCGGTCTTCAAAAGTACTAATGTTACTACTGACAGTCTAAAAAGCAGTATAGGATACACTTGCAAGCCGCTAAACTGGCTTGGAGAGCTATAACATAACTTACCTGTTTTTTTCCCTATACCTAGGGGCTGGAAACTTTCGCTAATTCAATTACCTGTAGGATACAATCCACTGTACTATACATACCCAAGCCCCGTCTATTCATTCATTCCACTGATTAGCAGCTGGTTGACAAATAGTCGAGGCTTGAGTGTGTTTAGTACAATGAATTCTAGCATACAGGTGATTGAATTCGCAGAAATATCCCAGGCCCTACCTATACCGTAAGGTGGGTTGCTATATTATGGGTAGAGATGATGGTTTATCGCGGGAAAACTTGACTGTTTGTTGGGTTTCAACCCACGTTCTGCTTACCAGAAGATTACCGGCTTTCGCTTGTACGTAGAGCTGTTGCCCTATTTGACTGAGCCAATAAGAATCCCGCTATTGTAATTTTTGATGCATATTATTGGTCTGCAGACAGCTACGTCGTGTCATTGTTTTCAAGGCTACGTTGGCACAAAATATTTTCGCGATACACCATCATCTCTAGTTATGGGGTAACATTAAACCGCAATGTTTCGTTTAAAATAACTGTTAGCATCCTCTTATAGGGATTAAACTTGCACAGTACACAGCAGTCATACACGACATTACTTTACTGCAAATAGTGGTTTAGAATTTGTATTTAAAAAGGAATTAATGGGGTGGTGCAAAGTTACCCAGGGGAGTGCAAAGTTACCTCACTTTACGGTAGTAGTTAAAGTGTTACCACATCATGTTATTTGCGGGACCTTGTAGGTTAATTAAACTCCTTACCGTAGCAAAGTGTAATGTAATTGTATACATCAATTTCGAACGTATCTGATACATACATCTTGAGAAACATGCGGATAAAAAATATTAAACTAAGTTTAAAGTCTTATATTTCTTTAAATATGTATGAAGTCTTAAAGTCACCTTCTACAACAGTGAGATTCTTTTCGTAGATGAGCAGTGTGATCATACATTTACTGCTCTCTGCGAAAAAAACCAAATAAACCTGTAATTCCGGCATACTGCACGCGCTTTGATCGACAGACAGGCAGCTCGACTTAAGTGTCTGCAAATGAGATAAAATTATAATTTTTTTTACGAAATAGTTATACTTTGTAGACGTTACTTGTGGTTACAATTATTCTTACGAAACTATTTTAACTGTCATTATATCTCGTAGTTGAGCATCAAAGTTATAATTTGCATGCTATGCAAATTGTGAAAAACAATTGAATTACACAAATACAATAATTCACAGTGAAGTAACATACCACGGACTACGTAACCTAACATGTACAAACACGCAACTTGGTCATGTGCTACCCGTTGGTAGGAGGGGATAAGATAAGAGTGAGACGGTTAATGGGCCGTAATACCCTCTCCCCTCGCCCCATCCCGTCAACCGATAACACATGGCCAAGAACAATGGCGATTAAACTGTCCCCGTCGTCATACCGGAGATAAACCCTTTAACTTTACATACAGTGATACATGTATACACCGTGTTTATAAAATAATATATATAATTTCCTACTGAACATGTGATCTAGAGTAATCGATTACTGTCTGTAAGCGCAGTCTAAATAGTTAGATAAGAACTGAACGAATTATTGGCATAACATCACTTTTTTTGCACCACTGACATACCTGAACAATTTCATTATTTTCATTGAAGGCTCTGATTACTAACTACTGAAGTTATATACACAAATTAAATATACTAAAAAAATCAATTGTTTATGTTCAGAAAAAACCGATTCTATGAACATATTCTTAATCGTACTCATAAGACTTTATTCGTAGTTTCCTTGTACAACAGTTACTTTCAACGGTCTAACAACTTAGAGATTGCGAACGTCGTAACACTCAATACATCGTTGCACTATTCTCTAAGATGCTTCTTAAGTTTGTGTTCTATGTCACATTGCCATATACGAAGGCACAATATATGATTGGACCTCACATTTTAAAGTATCCTGAAGCAATGTTAAGATACGACTAGGTATTAAGAAAAACAGTTTCGAAGTGTGGGCTTTTATCATATAATCACCGAATTCACCTTATGCTCTCAGAACGAAGAAAGGGGAAGGAAGGTTTAAGGTTACCAGATTGTCTGGACTATAACACTGTACGTGTATCCAGCTAGGTGGCACAGCTGTGACAAACTGGATGCACATTTGAGAGAGGTTTGGTTCCAGTCCGACAATCCTGATTTCAGTTTTCTATGGCGATCCAAAATCACTGTCAATAAAATATCTGTGTTGACGATAAGTAACTCTTATTTATTTGTAAATGAAATTATTGTTTTGCGAGAAAGGGTGAGAATTCCGTTGCCGAGTAAAACATGAAAATTTTTAGATTTCTAGCCCAGTGAAAATAACTTCTAAATGTTCCTATTCTATTTCAGTTAACAAATGTGGAGGGACTACACTAACTTATGTCTGAACTTAAACTGATATTAAACTACACATGCGATATCTAGTCCAGCGGAAAAGTAATTTGAATATATATTTTAGATTCCAATTCGAAAACATCAGAGTTACTGTAAAAGCACAAGTTCGGACTGAAACTGAAATTTAACTAGGTGTTGGGTTCCTAGTTCAGCGTTAGTAATTTTTGCATTTTCTATTAAATTCTATATCAGAAATGTAGGGGAGAATATAACTATTACAGTCTGGACCAGAACTGAAATTTAACTGTGTACATATGTTTGATCCGACACGGAATCTTTTTAACTGTTCCTGTTCAATTCCGTTTCTGGAATGAAAGAGCCACTACCAAAGTATCAGTCCGGGCTCGAACTGAAATTACAGTACGCGTGGAGTTTCTTGTCCGCCCGAAATGCCCTTCAAACTCATTCAATTCCAGTCAGAATATGTATGCAATTGGAGTACTTTAAATTCCGGACCCAAATCTGAACTGAAACACAGTTACGAATTTCATTGTTTGTGAACAGCTTTTACCTCTTTCCAGTTAATTCTGCCAGGACAGAAATTATTTCTGAATGTAAAATTGAAGGACTTGGCAGAAGAAGGGTCCGTCCCACGTTGTTAATTTCTCAGAAAAACGTACCATACGGCTGAAAGTCATCAATCATCATTAGTCATACAAACCTTTACTGTTATTTTTCACAGAATTTTTTAAGTGTGGGACATTCCCTTTTTCCACCAAGCCCTTCAATTTTCCTATCCAGTTCAATGTCAGTGCTAGTCCCTACTCGCTGATAGCATGCACACATCATCTGTTGTCTCCAGACATCGACTGGTTTCGCTCTTAGTCAACGCTAGATGAGAGCATATGTCTATCGGAATGTTCAGTGACTGTACATGGCTAGCGGTATGTGGTAGTTCTACAGGATGTTTCCAAACTGAACGCTCAAACTTCAGGCTTAGTATATTTGAATCAATTGAAACATAAATGTGCATTTATATCCGGAAAACACACAGATAACAGTGCGTGTATATCGCGTTGCATTCCAGTAGTGGCATTATTCTATAGGATCAGCTGTACTCTGCAAATTATGCAGTTGTATTTTTCGCTTAATTTATAATTCTGACAAGGAAAATGTTAAATATGACACTATGCAGTAAATTATATTTATCTTTCGTTACAGTGCAGGCATTGCGTTCTATCTGTTGACGTATAATTACACCGCAAATCAGTCCCGATATTTTTATAGTCATAATTTACCAGACTGACTGCGACATAAAATTACTGTAAGTTGAAAACTCAATTGCAACGTCAATGCTGTAGCACAAGATAAATATAATTTGCTATAAGTGCGAAGATTAAAAATTTTCCTTCTCAGAGTTTCAAAAAAATGCTAAAAATGAAACCACACGAGGCGACCAATGACAATCCTTAACGCGCCGTGCGCCTGCTGCTATGCAAACCAACATACACCTATAACTGTGCCTTCCTGTACTCCATACTTCGTAAACTCGGCTGCCATTTAGTACAACAATTCTTTCATTTCTGTGGAATTCTTCCTTGTCGCAGTAACTTATTTTATTAATTGTTCTAAATATCATATTTTAAATATACGTTTTAACAATGAATACAAAAACAATTAAAATAATTTATCGAGTGTCGTGTGTTTATTTTTTTAAATCTCTGCAGTTAAGTTTATACTTAAATGTATGCAATTACGTCTCATTTTTATTAAAATATTTTACTAAATACTAAATAAATAATATTTGATAGTATCCAAAATACCACAAACTGGTTGTAAAGTAAAACTTAATCCAGATTGAGAGGTTTACAGTAAAACAATTATCTAATGCTGAACGTTATCGGATGAAGTACACGCGAATATGACTAACTTAATTACTATTACTAAGTACTGAAATTAAAATATAAAACATATTGTATGTCAGCTGTATTTATTTGCAAACACACAGACATTTACAAAATAATTATATATATATTTTCAAAATGGCACATTAAAAATATATAGCAATAATTAAAACACATTCGTTATACTTATTTATAAATTCGTTTTGAAAATATATTCTGCATACATCTTAAGTCGGAACTATAACTCTATAAAACAATTTATTTCAGTTACTTGTAACAAAATAATTTATATATAAGTCAATTATTCATTAGCCCGACATTATTTGTGGTGGGTAATATTTTATATTTCTAAACCAGTTATTATTAAATGCTACTCATATTCCATGAATATATAGAGCTCAGAAAACCATATCGTGAACTTATGAAAAACCCTCAATCGCTTCAGCACAACTTTAGATAAATAATAACTTAAGCGTATACGTGTTCGTATTGCTAGTGTTGGTAACTGTGTGTGTTACATAACTTGAACATTTTTTTTTTGCTTTATTTAAGTGATGGTATCAGGTAAAACGAAATGGAAATTAATAATCTGCCCAGCTAAAGACGTATCTTATCAGACTGCGAACAGCAGTGTAGATATGCTACAGCCAGTGATATGTGATGAAGAGTAAGTTAAGACCGACCCTTGAGTTGACAGTCGAAAGTTTCAATGCTTAAGGGCTCCGCCTCGCTGGACATTTTTTACTCTTTGCAGACCCAGTTCAGGCGCGGAGCAGTGTAAGAACTACAGAGACGCACGTTCCTAGTGTCGCAACGCCCCTAAGCACAAGGGGCTATACTGGCGCAGTGTTTCCCTTGTATAGCTGCAACCATCGCCCTTTAAGAGACGACCCTATAATTTTTTACTGGAAAGTATGAACCAATGTTCAAAGCAGTTCCCTTAAATGGTTTCGTACCAATCTGAGCAGTATATTTGGTGATGTAGCTGTATGAAAAGGCAGTTTTTAGCCATGTTGTGTGGCTCGGAAATAGTACTTCCAATGTCCGTTATGTTTTGAAAGTACTTTATAAATTTTCTCTGAAACGCGTTTTCTTTTCGTAGATAGGTACATTAAGGGCCGATATTATAAACCTCTTTCGAATGACAACCAACAGCTATCTCCATAGAGAAAGCATTGGTGAGCAGTTGGTGGTCATTCGAAAGAGGTCCATAGATACGGTCCTTAGAGTGGTACGTAAGATAGTTAGGCAATAAACGCATATTTCTAACCCACTGCAACTTAGTTTTGAAACCAGGGAGGCGGGTGCCGTAAGTCCTGGAAGTCCAACCCACTCGTAACAGTAGCCAATGAACTCTCTGCTCGGGTTACACGTTCTTATTATTAAACTTGGCGTGAATTCATTCATTATTGTTCAGTATTTGTTTAGGTATAATGGTATTTAATATTGTAGCAATGATAGACGTGTAAGATTATAAATACAGTATATTAAATGGTACTAAACCAGGGCAGGAGTAGGCGTGGGTTCCCGTGTCACCGAGAAAGGTGATTGGCTGGTTATGGCCAGAGCTGAGCTAGGGTGTGGTGTTGTGTAGTGTGTAGTGTTGAAGTTAGTATTAGTAACGAAACTGTCCAGTAACTGACCACACGATGGTTAGTAGGAGCGCAAAACGATAATAATTAATAACTTGTGATAGACACGACATCTTAGACCGGAACCACGGTGGAGATATGTCTTAGCGACTCAGTATCGGAGTAAGACGACTCTGGTGAGCCAAGCAGTTTGCTTCTAGCGGGAACCGTGTTCTGTGCCGACCAACGTGACTTCACGACACAGGGTCGCCCGCCTGGAAGGTCTTCTCCTGCGGCGCGGTCATAAAGTTCAAAGCTGCTTGTCGATGCACGTGTAAGAAGTTAGTGGAACTTCAATAATTGACGCTCATAGACGTAAGACTAAGGTTAATTCTACTACAGGTTAGAAAGATCAATGTTAATAGATTGGCACAGGGAAAATTTCTGCCACTTGAGCGCTGGTATCGCTAATGCACCAAACTGACCAATCACAGAGCATTCCTGAATTTTAAGTTACATTAAGTTGATAATTTAAAACGTGAAATCGGCTTCTTTTCACTTTAAAATTAAATTAAATGACTAATATAATTTCAATGTTTATTGAAATATAATTTTAATACGGTTTCGTATTTTTCTGGTCTCACAGCGATTGAAGCGAAACTAGTGGCAGAAATTTTCCCTGTGCCAAGCTCTCCCATAAGAAAACGTGTTTTCTTTCTAACCTGTAGTAGAATTAACCTTAGTAAGACTCACCAGAATGAGGCCGGGTGTAACAAATATTGTGTGATATATTTCTACGTACATTAGAATGAAGAGTTATATTTAACAGTATTCTGCCAACCTCAGAACCGAATTGTTGACTTGAAAGAAGAAACATATCAGAGTACCGAACTATCTCGTAGTTTTTCATAGCAAAACAATAGTTTTAGGATAATATTAGCATTATTTGTTACTTAGGATTTGTTATAAACCTGTATGTTTCTACGAAAATATGACGTTGATTACTCATTTTGGTGTCGATAAAGTAAACTAGAGTTTCTTCAAAGACGATACCGTGATTATATAAATAATGTACATATGCCATATTGTGGAATTGGGTCTCATCTTCAAGTATTAATATCGGAATGTTGTTTGTATTTTATGCAAAATAAAACATAGTAAAATTTAATTTGAGTGCAGCAAAATAGTTCTCACATAATTTTTATTAAATGCTTTGTAATGCTGCATTTAATAGATGTACGGAAATATATTGTATATAATTCCTCTACCATATGTGCACCACGACACTCACAGCTGCCGTAATAGGGAATAAAATTACTTTGGCTGCAAAATTTTTTTATGAATTGGTTAAAAGTAATCAAATAAGTCTTAATGTGTGTAAATTTTCGGGGAATGAGATAGAGGGCAACAGACAGTCAATAAACTCCATATTATAACCTACATCGTGGAAAATTATGTTTCTGATTTCAAATTCATTAAGCTATGATAGATTAGTGACATTAAAAATGTATAACCAACACCCAATTACTACCTCACCAAACTAACCACGTAAGTATACCACTAGATAGCTGGTCACCACAGCAAAAGCAATCTTATGAATGAAGTTCATTATAACTGTCAATAAGTATTACACACCTACAAACCCAGAAGTTATACACGTTCACCAGCTACTACAGTCGGTAGCTAGAGATCTCTTAATCTAGGTTTTCCGCAAGTGTTTCAGGAACTGTTCAGTTGAGTTAGTAGCTAACGACAATAATAAATGTTACTGGTTTGCTTCTAGTTACCTAAAGAAACAGCTAATATGATGTCAGCCATATTCTGTGTCGTACGTCGCTATGTAAGGAGTATTCATACCATAATACCTCGACGACGGTGGCGGTAGATCCTCCCTAAAGTCCTGATAGACCTCCCAGGTCCTCGTCGTAGGTGTCACCACTGGGAATATTGTCATACATCGTACTTAAAAACACGTCTGTGCTGTTTAACATACATATTTACTTTTTCTCTCAAAAATACAAGACCAATGTTTGTTTACAACGAGCAAATAATTGCTCCATATTTCGTGGAATACAGTGATTTATTTCTATTTTTAGAGTTCAGCCAACACACTCGCTAGAAATACTCAACTAATTGTCCACCAATATTTAAACATAATTTAAAATTAATTAAAGCCAATAAACACACATTATGCCCTCACACGGAATCATACACAACATAACAACAATTATACTACACAATGAGTGAAATGTTAGTATGGAGTCGAAATATGTTTGCAAGTAATATGAAGTTCGTGAACTGTTCATGGTTAAAACACATAACGTTAGTTAGCTTTCTGTAACTGGACCACGGCCGTAGAAGAACAGGTCTGGACACTCGCCTGGAAACTTGACCCCTTGTTGTTTGGCCTCAGTTCACCAAGTTACCGATAATGCTATACATTTTTGGCGCTGTAATCCGGGTGGTAGAGCTCAAACTCCGCCCACTTCCCTCCCACTAAGGTAAACAATTTATCAAAACTTTTTTTTTATCAATTTATGAAAAACTTCCTTCGCTCACAATTTTAAATCATGACTCCAGAAATCTTTATTTACTTTATAATGTTAACAATGGAAAAAGGTGGGCGGAGTTTGAGTCCGACCGCCCGGATTACAGCGCCAAAAAGTACAACATTCTCGGTAACTTGACGAACTGCAACCAAACAACAAGGGGGGTCAAGCAAAATACATTGTTAGATAGGCGAGTGTCCAGACCTGTTCTTCTACGACCGTGAACTGGACTAGTATCACTACATAAAGACATGCTACAGCTTGTATGTTTACAAATGTGTTGGGTTGATATTAATTTCTATAACATTTCCCGTTGGAAACCCTCTTAAGATGCTGCCTCATCTCAGACCAGTCACTCTCCGACATCTCAGGAGTGTTTAGTTCTTCTACAAAGTCGTCATCGTCTGGCTGAGTGCAGCCGGACCTCTTCGGCTGAACACAGACACACAGACGGGCGTTGAAGAACGTCCTCTTGGGGCAGTCGAGCAGGATTGGTAGTCCGTTGGAGCATTCGTAGAAGGTCCTGCAGTCATTCAAGTTGGGGAAGTACACGGACGTCGAGGGGTCTTCTTCTTCTGCTGTCGGGCAGGTGATATTGAGAGTGTTGTCTTCCAGAGACCGCGAGAACACAACCTTCTTCTCTAAGGTGTTACGGCAATCTGAGCCCGCAGGACATTGTATGTTGATGGCTGCCCCCTGGATGTTAGGCACGACGCACGCCACGTACACCAGGCATAGCAGTGACAAGCTCCTGGCTCCTGTCACACATTCGTCAATAACAGTACAACGTCAGCTTTCTCACTGCACATTTAACAGTTAACCCGGTACACACTACCCTTAACATTCCAATATAACATTTATGTACAAATATTTGGTTTTTAAGTAGAAGTATTTGTTTTGTAGTAAAAATAATAAATATAATAAGACATAACCAATTATATATATTAAACATTTTTACATTAAATTTTATTTATGTTTTAAATTAAATTTGTGAACAGTGAGAGAAATAATGGCATATCAATTTTTTTCTCTCATTGTTTACGAATTGCATTTAACAAGTAATGCAAATTTAGTGCAAAATTGAAAAAGAACATGTAAATATAATTAGTTCTATCTTAACACATTTTTTTTATTTTTACTATGTAACCAAAATTACTACGCAAAATCTAAGTATTTGCACGTCATGAGTTGAGTGGAACCTTAATTACTTAGGTCTACTTAATTCTGTTCATAGATTTCGATTGCGATTTTACACCAAAATTATGTAGCAAAACGTCTGTGTTATGTACACGCCATCTTTGGTTACTAACATGTTTCGGTACATAAAAAAGAAAAATAGATTTGTGATGTTGGTCGCTATATTCCGTAAAGTGTAACTGTAAAATTCCCGAAAACTATTTCACAATTCAAGACATACGTCTAAATGCCAAATAAGTGCAGTTCTTGTATAATTTAGGTTTTGTAAACTCCATTGGTTGTTTGTTCAGTAGGAAACAATAAATATATTTCTATTCAAATCATATTGGCAACAAAACTTCCATATTTCGCATGCGCGCTGGCTAAAACAGTGAATTGCTCATACGCGTGAATATACACTACGATGAAAAATATGACGGGCTGTATCTGTGAAATTAAGTACGGAATTATGTCTGGAACCAGCGTAGTTGCGGCACACACTGGCGCAGTGCTACTTGCACTTAATTTGCTACGGAATTATGTAGGTACTGCATTATGGATAGCGTGTACCGGGGATGGTGTTATGATTAAACAAACCAAGTGCCAATTTTTAGTTATCAGTAGGCCTAAAACATGCTATAAATTTTAAGATTTGAAATAATCTTGCAAAAGGTATTTTAAACCTATAAAGTTAAATAGGATATATTATTAAAATACTTTTTATAAGACCGTTTCAACACAGAAAACTATTTTATACGTAACTCACAATTGGCACTTGGTCTTTCTATATATAACACGTCCAATTCATTATCATTCACTTTTTAATATTCGAAAAAGTATTATGATAGTTGATCCACTTTTATCTTTTAGGGGCCACGGTGGCCGAATTCTCAGACGAGTCGTCTTCCACCAAGGCAATCCGGGTTCGATTTCCGGCGGGGTCAGTCTCAGAATTTTCAAACGTGTGACTCAGCCGGACGATGCCGTTCGTTGGCGGCTATTACCGGGGATCACCTGTTACGTCCACACATCTAAAAAATGTCTCTTGCTCCCTTGTTACTTTGCTTTTCCCGATGATGGCCACAGCTGAATTTCTTAAATGTATAAAGAGTCATGACTGTATTACTTTGACTGCGAGAAACAGCAAGTGGGTAAGTGAGGTCATGAACGAGGCAGCGCGTCAGTTTACCTACAGCCTTCTGGGTTAGAAGCGGTCCCTGAGGGTTAGTGTGAAGTTAAACAAGTGCAGGTGTAGTGTTTCTAAGGTGTGTACTACCGTCTGCGAGTGTACTGTATGTTACTGACAGTACACTTACTGAACATAAATTCTTATGCACTGTTATTTATGCTGTTAGACTCTAGTGTATATTATACTGGGTGGTAGAGATTGAGGTGATGATGAAATTGGTGTAAGTTGTAGGTCGGTAGGTGGTGTAGCTGTAGTTACCTTTCTTACCATTTCAGTTTACCTCGCTCCTCTTTTAGCAGCCTAAGTTATTTGTATTGCTAGCTCAAATATTTATGTTACCATTGAATCAATAAATAATTAAATAAACAGATCTGTTTTTACAAAATGTATAAGTTGCAAGAATAACCTATTCAAATAATTATCCTGTCAGAAACCTAAATGTGACAAGTGGCACTGTAATACTTGTTTGAATGGTTACTGGCTCTAAATTACTTTTATTTAGTACTACTAATGGTTCTTTCTATACTATTGCCGTTTATTAATTTATCTAAATTACATTTACATGTCAATGTACAGGATGTTGTCAAATTGTACGTCCTAATTGTTGTATGGAAACAACCCTCAAATTTAGAGGAACAAAAATTGTATGGACACAGACCTGTGTCCATATGGCAATTGTTGTTCCTGGAGAGTAAAGATTCTTTCCACAAAATATTTCCATACAATTTGACAATGATCTGTTTGATAATATGAAAAGAAAGATAGTCTGACTTGTAACAACTCGCATAGTATTAAAATCAAACGAACTCTCTTGGCAAGGAGGGTGAATAGAAAAACAAAACGATAGTTAATATGAAAAGTTAACTAGAGAAGAATAAAAAATCGTTGAACTTAAAGAATGTAGATGAGACTCCTATATTTGGAAAATCGATATTGGAGTTGTTGGTTATTAAGTGGTGCAAGTAGCCAAGTCACTTGTCTGAGAGTCAGGAGTTTCAGAAAGAAGCTTTTGTCAAAATTTACTTTACAACTGGGAACGTTATTAGAGAGTCGGCTTCAGAAAAAGTGTTTTGCTTTTACACATATTTTCAGTGTTCAATTCACCTATAAAAGCCATTTTACTCATTAGGTGTAACTAATTTTTTTCTAAGTCTTAATTAAGAAACCATGAAGACGAACTCATAAACACGTTTACAATTACTTTGGTTTTGACTTACGGCATTTTTAGTATTTTAGCTTGGAATAAGATGAAGACACAAAATATGCTAAGTACAAAGATTTTATTAGAAATTGTGGCTCATGTATTTAAGTTCTGCATAAACTTTTTAGTACAAAAAAGTTTAAAATTTTTCCTATCACCTGAATCGAAGAGTACACTTGTGTTTTTATCTTCTGCTTTCCATCTTTCGACGTTGCTGACTCTAAAATGTTTAACACATAAAAACATTTTTGAAATATTTCATGTATATAATTCGTGTCAGAAATACCTGTATGCAACAGATTTCGCTGAGTAGTTAACTGTTGGTTAAGATGTAATATATTCTCTAAAACGAAGATCAATTATGTGTGAAGTGAATACATAAATACTTTCTTTAACACAAACCAGATAATGTACATAACGCTCATAAATTAATGTCATAAAATATAGCTAGCCACATATTCTACGAATTTTAGCTTCTGTAATAGTTTAACGTACATTATTAAATTTTTACATCTGTACGATAAAAAGGAGACTCATTGCATTGTAAACCTACAAAATTAAAATTACCTCAAGAGTCTTAACCATACGACTGACGTAAGTGTAAGAGAATGCTATAATGTATATACTCACCCAACATCTTAATTACTTGTTTCTGTGGAATACAAAGTGCCTTAACAGCTACGTCCAGTCGAAGTGAATGCACAGACTCTCGTAGCGCCTTTTATACAGCTATTTCCTACCTGACCAGGCTTGTGATTGCAGCCCAGAGTCCAGTCTAATCTGATTTCCTGTGGTTGCATAACTGCACTCATTGCTAATACTGATTGGCTTCTATAGACAAGATTCGAAGTCGTGATGCACAGAAATCTCACACCTGTTTCCGGCCAAACAACTTCGAGTAGCAGTGACAATTAATGTGTCTTACTGAACACCGTTGAAAGTTTCCCTAAAAGAAAAATGCATTAACAGTTTAACTAATATTCATAAAGAACAAAAAAATTCTCACAAAAATATAAAATTTAATTGAACCTTATGCACTGCACTAACAAATGTAGTTCAACAGTGAAATTTCCAATTAAAAATGTTACAATAGTGTGATAAAACATTGACGTTACTATACGCAATTTATATTTAACGGCGATATTTGGCTATGGTTACTACAGTATTATAAATTATGTATAATATGAATGCAATAACACGAATGAGCTGTGAACAACGCAAATAAGGTGTAAAATAAGAGTAAGACAATATAAACTACAAATGATACAGTTCAACACAGTAAAATAAACGCAATAAAATTTTACAATTGTCAATAAAAGAAGTTAAAAAAGTAAACAATTCAATAATTTCAAAAAAATCAAATTAAAAAATTGAGAAATAACATAAAAAAAACCATTATACAAAAATTATCAAAGTAATGCTTATCATTTTCAGCTGGAACATTTTATAATTATTGTACGAGAGAGAAAAAAAATAGAAAGAAATAAAAAAAGTATAGGAATTTGTATCCGTATATTGTAATAAACTTTTCTTGAACCTGTTTCAAAACTGTAAAATTTTAAATGTGTAACCGGCAATTGGCGTATCGGTCCTGTTCCACGCTGTAGAGAATACCAGCACAAAACATTATGTTAAATTTACTTGTCAGCCATAGCAGAAATAACACACTACTAATTTGTGTTTTAAAAAAATGTGTGCACTGATTTAGTAATTACAAATTGAGTACATTTAAATTTTTCGTGAATGTTCCTTTAAGAATTGATTTGGCAACCTAGAGCTGAGTAGATCTTTTGATTGCAGGGGACGATTAGGTGAAACAGTTTATATTAGCTCTATCACATTTCCTTAAATTGGAGTTTTAACTGACCTTCTGTACAAGCATAAAATTTAGCTGCTTGGACATCTGTTATTGACTGAAAATCTTTGTTCTTGTTGATCACTGCTGCTGGCTTCTGTAATTTATAAATTCATGTTTTCCAAACATTTAACATTTTTATTTTAATTTAAAAAACTCGCCTTGTAAAGAAGCATAATCATTTTTTTTAACCAACGTATTTATTACTTCTTAAAATTTAGTTTTCGTACTGTTGGTATGCCAACAAGCAGTACAAAGCATAAGCACTTCTAGAATGGATACCATTAGTGTGACGTCACACGATGATGCCGGTTCTAAACAAACCATCTGGCCCTATGCTAAGCAATGATATAATTTTTGTACTTGTTCGTAAAAATCAAGTATTAGAGAAAGTGAACGAATTCTATCGTTTTGAGATTTAATTTATATTAAAGAAGTTATGAGCAAAGTTTAACAAATAACTTTGCAGGGTACTCGGGGAATTATGTATGTGTAAATAGTGGCGAGGTTACTTAACCTAAAGGTAAACATGCATGTTGTCCTCGTTTGAATAGTAGAATTTACTTGCAGTTCAATGAAGAGCGGCACAAAAAGAGTAAATTGAGCATCTGACAACTAATCGAAACTACATTTATATTATTCATGGTCATTCTTTAAATAAATCCATCTTCATGTTTTGTCACTTGTATGCTGTGTTACGATTTCGTCCTAAAGTTTTTTTACGCATTAGGAGCATTTCCAAGGCAATTCGCGAAGAAATCTTAAAACAATAATAATATGGGAACTGGTCCAAAATCGTAGAAGGTCAATTTCTTATATTAACTTGTGATGAATGACATAATTTGTCATTACTAGTCAAGTTTTAAGTTACCCCAGAAGGTGTGCAGAATACTGAGTGCGAACATGTCAGCACTACTTAACAAGTTGAGACAACTGGTGTTGTCTCGGGGTTGCTTGCCTTGTCCAGTTGGCTATCCTATGCTTAGGGACCCTAGGAAGTAACTAGATTGGTGTTATATATATATATTCACTTATTAGTATTATTATATTAAAAGGCACATTTATTTAATTTTTATAATACTTTTATTCTATTGTGTTTTATTTAAGGTTATTTATGTAACTTTAATATGTTTTAAGTAATATAAATAGGCCACTAGTATAACCCTCGTATATGTGATTGAATAAGTGGCCGCGTGGAGCGATGGGTACACGGTGGACGGTGTGTGTTGGACGTGAGCACCAGGACTAGGCGAGCAGCGATCAACGGAGGTAGATGGCAAGGACTGAGCCGTGGTTGACGGCGTCGAGAGTAAAAGTTGGCACTGGCTGTGTGTGTGGTTTGGTTGAGGCATGCTTCTTCAATGACTGCTTAGTCAAGCAATGTGCGTATATTCTTGAATGCCATAATTTGAAATTATTATTATTATTATTGACATATTACTTGAAATTTGTTTTAAAATATTTATACTATATATAGTTTTATTTCTAACTCATTGTGATACTTAAACAATGCTCTTGGGAGGTATATAATCTACGACGGTGGAGATGATTGGATGTATTGGGAGAGATACATTTAAAAACCCGAAAAATGATTTGAGTTATTGACTTATGGACTTAGAAAATTGTAAAATTGCACGTTAGCGGTAAAAGAAAATGCAACCATATCAGTTATGATACATGTGAGATGATTACTACTTATTTTTAATTATTTATTATGTTTCAGTAGCTAAAATATTACTTCTATTTTCTCGTCTCGTCAGTTGCTTCTATCTGTTTTAAAATGTTTAACCACGAATAATGTAAGTAAAAATGAAGAGTATCTCATTAACTCTACCAATATTATTAAAATATATACACCGCAGCATTTAAGTAGTACATGTGTGATGAAAACAACTGAAATATTTTCAGTGTGTACATATTATTAATGGTAAGTATATTTCTAATTGTTCCATTATTTTGTTGGCACGATTCTTTGTTACAACTTCACCGCTTAAATAATTTGCTTCTAAAATATGCTTGCGAGTGTTAAATTTGCGTTGATGTGTTATTACAAACAATAACAATCAAATAATCTTAAAACATTCTAACTAAAATATATAATTATACAAAAATAATTCCACCAATGGGAAACACACGTTAATGAATGTAGAAAATTTTAGGGATTAAGTGAGGAAACCTATCGTATAATGACCATGGTTTCCTTGTTCGCTATCTCAACCAGGACTCGAACCCGGAGAAATGTCTGGCTACTACTAGACAACGTGTAGGCTGGGAGGTATCATTCAAGATTCAACCTTTTCTTACAAGCCTGGTCCGACTGTACTATGAAGAATCTTGTACCAAGTCACTACAAAGAGACAGAAATTCAGAAGTTGTTGGCTAACCGGATACAGTTTAGACAGATAAGATAGACATTCCCCTGTGGACTAAATTGTTGTAAACAGGATCCTTCATAACCCTCTCCAAAAATTCGAAAGTCATACTTGCAGGAAGGAATCAAAATAGCCTTATCTGCATTACACAAGGAGGGCCGGAAGTCACGTTGATAAAATCTTCTAGGTAACTATAATTCGCAGTTGTGTGCTTGTTAACGACTTGTTAACGACAGTAATCACCATGAGCAGTGAGTTACTTTACTAATTATTGTGACAATTGTGTCATAGTTGTTACTGTTTCATAAGCCTGAAAATTCCTACTTTTTTCGGCTGCTTCCTAAAAGTAAAAGTCACAGTTATGATATAAGGGATATGGCCAAATCAGTTGGGCCTTCTTGCCACGTGTGTCTCAAAATGACTTGCTTACCAACTAGCTACAAATTAAATATTTAGTTGATTAGGATTTATAATCGTCCATCTTATGAACGGTAGTGTAAAAGTAGAAGGCATTTGCATGTTCGCGGCCAGTATCAATTTTCCGTGTTCAAAATTGCACATAAAACAAATTGTTAGGAATTATCGAGATATTAATGCAATTTGTTTACGGTTTTCTTTTCAATACATTTTTTCAAAATCGACATAGAAAAGGAAAAAACATTACGTTAAAATTTAAGGAGTGCAAATGGTTTAGTTGCCGTACACAGATTATTTTTTGTTGGAATAATTTTATTGTCCTTAGAATATATATTTTTTATTGTTCTTGGACAGAATAATTGTTTGGGTTTAAGTTGTTTTTAAATTTATTAATTGTTTGGGATTGGGTTGCTTTTTAATTTATAAAATATTTACGTCGGAATGTTTTATAATATTATTTCAGGTCCAACTACTTTATTATAAATTTAGTGAAATTTTCTTGTAATAAGTGGAAGATGAAAATAAAATTCCCACTACAAACAAAACAATTCAATATATTTTTTATGTAACTGAGAAATTTTTTTCCGATATGTTATTATCTTGGTTCACATATGCAGCTTGGAAATTTCACTTAACGTATGATTGCATTTTCGGTCACTTTTAATTAATATTTTTAAAACGGTAGTCACTTTTACCCAACTTTCCGAAAGAAAAAGTAGGTTTTTGAGTTCGCTTTCCCGTGTGTGTGTCCTCATCCTAAATACTTCAAAACCAGTAGACCAAAATTCATCAAACTTTGTACACGTGTAGTTCTATGTAATGTGACTTGGCTTTTTTTTATTTCGTTTAGCCATGTTCAAAATGGAGCCATTTTAAAATTTCCGACTAAACAGACATCTAAGGAACCGTAGATTACAATTTAATTAAACTTGGTACACATATACTACATAAAAAATATTTTTAAAATGGCAGCAAATGTTATATTCCAATCATAGCTTCATATATCTTAAGAAATATTTTTCAGAATTTTACCGAAATTGGTACCAATATGCTACAAACAAAGCTGACTTGAATATTGTGCATTTAGTTCGTATTGTGTTCATATGTTCAAAATGGTGGCTATTTATATATTTTAATCTTAGTACCACATACCTTAGGAAAAATTTTTCACCTTACTTGGTACACGCCTACTACATAAAAATATGACTTGAATTTTGTGCATTTAATTTATCTTGTGTTCATATTTTCGAACTAGTGACCATTTCTATAATTTTAGCACAGTATTACACATATTTTCCATAATTTCACCAAACTTGGTACACATACACTACATACAAAGCTAACATGAATGTTGGGTATTTAATTTATCCTGTTTTCATATTTTGAAAATTACAGTAATTTTTTTATATTTTTAGCAAGGTATCACATATCTTAGGAAATTTTTTTTCAGAATTTCATTAAACTTGGTACACATGTACTGGATCCAAATCTGACTTTGCTGTTGTGTATTTATTTCATCCCGTGTTTATGTTTTGAAAATGGCGGCAATTTTTATATTTTTAGAATAGTATTCCACATCTTAGGAAACATTTTTCAGAACTTTACCAAACTTAACTTGGTACACATATAGTGCATATTATGCCAACTTGACTTTTGTGTTTTTTTCATTCTGTGTTTATATTTTCGCAATTGCGGCAATTTTTATATTTTAGAATAGCGGGCCATGTCTTTGGAGTTTTTTATTATTTTATTTTTTAGAATTTCACGGAACTTTATACACACATACTAAATACAAAGCTGACTTGACTGTTGTGTAATTCGTTCATCCTGTGTTCCTATTTTCAAAATGGTTGCCAATTTATTTAGCAAAGTATCCCATATCTTATTAATTACTTTTCAGAATTATACAAACTTGCTACACATATATAGCGTATTGAGTAAAAATTTGACTTTACATTTGTGTTAATCGTACATCCGTCTATAATATTTTGAAACTGGTGGCTATTTTTATTTATCTTTAAGATAGACATCTCAGAAAACTTGTTCCGCAATTTATGATACTTGTTACTCGCATTTTATTTAGCAAGCTAACTTATCTTTAATCTATATCGTGCATCATACATTGAAATCACTATTATCTTTCAATGTTCCTAGATTACATAAACGATTTTATTTCAGGAGTAATTTGCACCATGTTTGAGGAAAGTATGCTCAGACCTGGCGGACACAAATGTGTCCATTAAAATTTCAGAAAATTTAAAGGTCAAATAATTATAAAAATTGTAATAACTGCAGTAAAACATTTTTGGGTACAGTTTTGTATGCCTATTTTGTGGTTTTTCCCGTGGTGCCATCTGTCGGGCTCTGTACAAACTAAATGTTTTTTTTCAGCACTTTTGCCCGGAAAGCAGAAAAATAATTCAGGTCTGAAAGGGCTGGTAACTTCCTGTTTATATTTAGAATAAATCGTTATGCTGCGGGAATATTTATTTTATTTTTTCAAACTTAGAACACATATACTACTCGGCATACTGACTTGACGTTTGTGTATTTTGTTAATAATGTGTTTGTATTTTAACAGTGAAGGCCAGTTTTATATTTCAGCATGATATGAAGTGTTTGGGGAAATATTTTTCCGATGTTCGTTAATCTTGGCACGCATATCCTACTTAGTTGACTGGACTCTATAGTGTATTTCGTTCATTATTCAGTAATATTTAAAACATTTTTATAATGTTTTATCTCTATGATAGAAAGACATCGCTGAAAATTTTTGTCCCAAATTTAATCAAACTGGGTACGCATATATTACTAAGTAAACTGACTTTCTTTTCTTACAGTTATTTTTTTATGTGTCTAAGTAAATAACACTATTTAATATTCCTATGTACGTAAACAATTTTACAATTTAGGGTTAATTTTCACCGACTTTGAGGAAAGTATGCTTACTAATTTTGCTCGTAACTTTTTGTTTTGGATTTTTTTAATTTTGTCAACCAGTAGCCTAGAGTAACGAGAGAATTTTAACTTCGTGCATAATAATTTTCTCTGGACCAGAATGTTTTATGGTTTATCGTTGTTAAAATTTTTGCTTGTTTTAGTTCTTGCCTAGATATTGATTCTTTAAAGTGTCGAAGTAATTGAACCACAAAAAATTTTTCTCCAGTAGATTTAGCTAGAAAGAGGCCGAATTACATTTTCTAGAGAAAAAATATAACATACGTATGGATCTTTGTTCGTACTCCATCAGAGGGAATTAGATGTGAACTTGAGTTCCAGACATTTGATATGTAGAGGCTATATTTAGCCCTACAGTTCAACCAGCTCGCTGTTTCTTTTAAAGACTTTCTAACGCTACAAGAATGATATTAAATCACACAAATGTAGTTGCGGGATATTTTGAACATGAACTTACTTTCTGGGAACTGTATTCTTTTATTTGCGCACATAGTGTTATCCTGGCATTCTTTAACACAAGGACTCGTGCTCTCGCCGGGAGAAACTTAAAAAAATTTTAACTTGAAAACAAATATTTTAATTTTATTTCAAATAATTATCAAAGTATAATAAATTCTGTAATGGCTTGTACGCTGTGCACACCGAAGAGCGTTACTGTTTATTGTACAAGACTAAGTAAATCTTACCACACGTAAATTTTATGACAAACCCATTAGTATACTTCGTTCGAATCACTGATTAATCTGAGAAATTTTGCTTGTTGTGTAAGAATTGTTGTGTAGCAAAAACTACTACAACTAAAATGTTCACAGTTTGGCTAGCCGAAAGCGTGTGGCCGTTAAAATACATTAAACGATACATTTTTTCATTCAAAATACATTTACAACATCCCTAAGAAAATATTACATAACTTTCAAATTAGTGCAGCTAAGTCATGTCTAACAACCAAGAAAAGTTACTTGGAACAAAAATAGTGAGCATATTTAAAAATTGGATGGCGAAAGTATAGATTTTCGCAACAATTATTTTATTTTTCAAAAGTATCAATAGTTTATTTGAAATAAATTAAACATATGTTACATCTATCATTATAGTATTTCTATTCAAAAGGGTTTGAAGCGCTTTCAAATACATATTCCCCAATGCAATCAAGTAAATAGATTTTAGTTCATTAACTAATTTAGGAAAATTTTGATGTAGATCATTTTCATAAATGTATGTAACATGTAATATAAACAACGGAAGTGGGTTTTCATAGCACCTGCTGCCGTCTAGCAGAAGAACCGAGAAGTCTCAACATTAACAAACGATTGCCAAGTCCATGCATCGCGCACCAACTGACTCTAGCTTACACAAACACCAGCCTCCCATCAACAACACATGTCCTTTCTGTATAAACAACAGCTTGACGGTGAAACAAGGGTAGTTTGGACTACTGAGCTAGTAACTGGAAATATGAAACGTAGCAGTATTTATTATTATCAACTAGTATATTCCTGGCCGTAACACTGTTTCAATAGCCTGATTGTGCTCGGAACACACCAGTTATTTACCCTGCTAGGTATATAACCACGATGTTAATGGTGAAGTGAAGGGATTTGGGACGGTAGTTAACATATAGGTATTTAGCGCTGATGAGGGATGACATGAAGTGAGTATGGAGCAGCGCCGGAATGAAAGGGACTGGGGTAGCGGGAAATCCACGAGAAAACCCACAGACAAGCGACATCGCAGTCACGATCCCCACCCCGCCGGGAATCGAACCCGGATCGTCATGGAAGGAGACGAGTGCTCTAGTCGCTGCGGCAAACGTGGCCCCATTACGTGACTAGTATTCCAATGATTGTCTAATTTCAATTAACTTTGCGTATGTAGGGGGAGGGGGTGTATAGGTGTACCTAAATTCGACCGACAAACTTCGACACGTTAATCCCCATTAAAAAATGCAGAAATCATATAAGACACCCAGTAGAGAGCAATAACTCCTAAAAAAATTACCTTTAATAACTGTATTTCCGCAAGATATCGTAAAGTAACACAAAATTACAATACTCAGAACATGGTTCAATTATACCGAGATCTTCACCTCACAACAAATGTTCGTTAGTAACTTCCACGTTAGTAAAAATACCAACGGTAGCTACCCTCTAGCTGCAAACAACTTTTATACTATCTGGATATTGAGATGTTTGAAGAGGATTTATTGAGCAGCAGGATACGCGTAGCAAAGTCGGTCCTCTTACCTCGAGTGCGTAGGACACGCAGTTTTCGTTCAAAACTAACTTGAATGTGCCGTGGCGTTAAGCATTCCATTCATTGAATTCCATGTCGCGTAAATATCATGCTAACTTAAGCATGCTCTGATTTTTTTATTATTTTCTATTGTTTTCTTTGACATGCGTCTACTTCGCAGTGGAGTATGTCCGAAACAAACCCCATTCAGTCACGTAACTATAGCTATGAAAATCTGTATTCTTGCTCAGGTAGCAGGCGAGTAGAAATAATCATGTTCTAATCAATTAAAACAGAAATGTCGTGTAAACATGATGCCCCACACTGTAGTGTGGTAAACGCCTTGCAGGCGGGCAACACACACCACTCCCGAGAACTAATGGTTGCAGATATCAGTAAGGTAAGGTAACAGTAGGAAATTATCTGCGCACATACTATCTGTATGCTGTTTCCATCAACGGAGGGAGAGTCGAGAGTACAACATTTATTTTGGCATTTGAAACATAAGCATGAAAAGAACAGACGAGGCTGCAGTGATGTGTACATTATTGAAGAGCGTGCAGTGATATTATCACATCAATACCCATACCTACAACAGTTACCATTTTCCTCTCCAGTGTAAGACTAGACACGTGTGTGCATTGTGAGAATGGGTGAGGTGTTTATTGAAAGTTGGCTATGTGATTGAGTTATTATTGCCAGCTGGTAACACGACAGGCTGCTGCAGTTTAAACATTGTTTGATCGATACGCACATACAACAGTCACAACACACGGTTCACGGGCGTCAGACGATGCTCGTCTTCCTCCAAGGCTTGTATTTATACAGGCAGGAATTGTGTCTAGAAGATGTCGTTGGTTACAACGTGCCGAGGAGTACCTGTCCATTACGTTTCATAACATAAAATCTTTGTTTTCTGGTCGCTTTGGATACATTATACAATTTGAGACAGTGTAAGTAAATTTTAAAATCATACCTACAGAAGTTAAAATTACAGAATGGCAGAAAATCTAACATTTTGTTTGGTTCAAAGTTTAAAATTATTTCCCATTTATTATAGCAGGAAATCATGTCACCGTTGCCTAGCGGAAACAGCATTTTTGACGCTGGCCCATATTTGCGCTGTGGGCTTTGTGCAGAAAGTTTGCGTAGCTTCTCAAGACACAGGCTTGGGTGAAGGACTCGGTATGCATACAGGATGTTGTAAATATTCTGGAGAACATAGGCCCGAAGATGTACCCTTACAGTTCTACAGGTCACATGACATATTGTACATGGCGCACGAGTTGAATCATGTTATTGTGGAATGCTACATAGGGTAATGACTACCATACAATTAAATACGACTTGTCTGATGTGTAGTTGCCAACAATATCTGCAGTGACATTCCACATCAACATGATCCAGTACACGCTATACACCAACACGTCATGTTCTGTGAACTGATGTGCAGAAATTGTGCGTTTTCGGACGTATGATCATGTAATATTTATTGTTCCTCTAGATGCTACTATTGTTCTTACAAAATATCTATATGCAATTTTGTAATATACTATATACAACTGGACGGTTCTAATAATTCTACGTAATATAATACAAAATAGAACATATCAGTTTCTCCTTTATGCTGACGGCAGAAACCAAGAATGTTTGGATTGACTGAGGCAGGTTCTTGCAAAATAATTATTTGAAATCCATATTAGTAGTGTACGTTTGTACTTTCCAGGACAGTGAAAATATTTCCACCAAAATGATAAATAAAAAAGTAATCATCCAGAAAGTATGGAAAAATATATAAAAATTTTTGCATGATTATACATTCAACAACTATAGATAAACTTGCAAAAAATGTAATGGCAAATAATATTGATGAAATACACAGTTGATTAATGGAATAGATGGTGATATTATTTTTGTTCCAATATGATTAAAAAACATCCTTTATTCATCTACTTTTTAAATGAAATTGTGGTAAATTATAAAATGGAAGTCATAAATGAAATAATAAGTAATTTACACGTTCTTATTTAAATGTTTTTATTAAATTGTGACAAAAATTAACGCGGGTGACAAAAAATTTTGAACAAGATATTGTAATGGCACATATAGGAAAATTAAAATTGTAAATGAAAGAACTATTTTCAAAATAACGGTAGATTTTGATAAGCCAACCCAAGAAACAAGCATTTGTAATGTAATTCTAATTAGTGAACGACATCTTGTAAATAATGCTAGAAGTGGGAGAATCACAGAAGAAAAAAATTTTGTAAGTAGTAATTAATAACTTAATTTAATTAATTTGTTCCAAATTTATGAGTTGGTATGAAATATATAAAACGTCGTGTGAAAATGGCCCAACGTTTTTCTTGACAAGAAAAAGAAAATTTGTTGAGTAATCAATAATTCTGAAATTTTATTTTATTTATTTTATGGTGATTTTTTCCATTTGTGTCACTAAATTCTTGAAACGATATACAATAGCTGAGTATGAAATAGTCTGTGTTGGACATTTTATATTAAATAACGAATGGTCAGATTTACCAGCTTTAGTCAATGTGTTTGTAATTTCACTAAATTCGTAGTGTGCTGTATTCATTAAAAAGTATACCAATCCGTCGGTGAATCTGAAAGCTTAATCTGACTCTTGTGGGAAACTTAGAAAATTTTTGAAATTAATCCAAAATTTTTAGCTATAAATGTTCATCCATGAAATTCCATAAAATAAGCTTGGTTGTAAAATACATAATTGCGATCAAAATATGTGTTTAATGCAGCTTTTGGTTTAGAATTTTGTGGTACACGTAAGTCATAAATAGTTTTCGGATAATCAAACACGAGTTGCAAATTTTGATATTCAATAAGAAACACATTCGAGTTGATAAAAATTAGAATTTCTCCGGAAGGCCTCTGATAAATCGATGTAGTTGTGTCCGATATCTAAATTTTCGATGCGCTTGTATGCTGTAAGTTTTCTATAATTGTATTCGATTGTGGTTTCTTGATGCTTAGAATCACCTTAAGGTATTTAGAATTTTTTTACACGACATCTGTGTTCATTTGTCAATAGATTTTCGAGTTGTCGCTTTAAGTCCGGTTTTGTTAATTTTTGTAGATATATTAATTTAGGTTTGTTTGTAACTAAGGTGTCGCTGTAGGCAATTGTGTTCATTTGCAAATTGATTTAATTAGGTTTTGCTACATTATCGAATTAACTCAACTTTAAATATATTTTGTCCAATAATTTCTTTAAAACATAGTTGGCTGCACCGACTCCAAAATTAACAATAATTATGTAATACTGTACTAATAAATTAATTGAATTCTTACTAAATTAAAAATAACGTAATTATTTTTTACTTTTTAGAGCTTTTTCTATCTCAGAGTTGGTTTATATAAGTCGGTGTTATTTTTTGTTAAAAAGTTTTTAATTCTTGATTTTTATTTTTACAGAGTCCCGGTGCCTACCTTCCACATTCGTACTGTTTGTCGTCAAGGAGTTCCGTTGTGTCTTCGCAGTCGAAGTCAGTACAGAACGTCCTTGGCCATAGTTATATACGTACCTAGTCTTGGATTGTCATAAAACTACTAATCAATCAACATACGTTTCATATTAGATTTGGAGAAGTTCCCTGATGTATCTTCGAAATCCAAGATGAAATTAAAATGGGACATCCTTGAAAATATCCTCTTTCCAACAAAAAAAAAAAAGTTTTCCAAGTCGGTTTATAAATGACGGAGTTCTGAGGTAACAAACGTAAAAAAAAAAAAAAAATACAACCGAATTGATAACGCTTCAATTTTTTTTTAAGTCTGTTAAAATTTGGATTTTTATAATTTAAATCGCAATTTTTATGCGCTGCTACACGATATTTCCTAGTTAAATGGTCGTGATCCACTGCTTATTTTTTTTACTATTTCACCTTTAGTTATATATAATGATTATTCACTAATATGACAATGCGTTGTTACCAGGTAATTATTTGGTTCTTCATTAGTTAGTGGAATAATTGGTATTACATTATCATACATTTTAAAAATATTATTCGATTCTTCAATTAACATCTTCACAGAAACGCTAGGGGCGTTTTTTCCTTGGTAATATACTAGAGGTTTTTTAATCAATATTTCCATACTTTATGGAACAACAAAAACTAATGTTTTTATATTATATTTGTACACGAACTATTAGTATTTTGTTCACAAGAATCTATTTTTTAATACACGTTAAAAATCATCGTATATTGTGAATGGAAACTTTAAAGAATGATTATATATATATATATATATATATATATATATATATATATATATATATCGCATATTTGGTAGTCCTACTCAAACAGCTTCCTGATTTTCGCAATCAATTTATGTTCATTTAATTTAATAAAAATGTTATAGAATCAATCACAAATGTTATTTTGTTCTATAATTTTTTGAAACTTGCGATCCAACAAGTCGATGAAGATTTTTCATCCAACAATAGTGAAAATTATTTTCCTATTTAATATATATATAAAAAAAAAAAGGAATATGTTTGTCAGTTTTATTTTTCGTAATACAGTAGTTAGTGGATAAAGTATATATTCCTTTTCTTCACCTTTTCCTTTTTCTTTTTACGCGTAAACATTAATTGAAATATTAGTTATTTTTCAAATACTTGAATTTAATCTAATTACATTGGAAATTCTAAATCTTTAAGTTCATCATTAAGTTCTTGTTCGTATTTTGAATAATGTTTGATATTTTCAGGATTAATTTTTGCAGTATAAATTGTTGATAAAATTGACTACAAGAGCCATTTTTGATAATATTTTTAACATTTATAACTGCTTCTTTAACTTATTTTTTGTGGAAGATCAACATAAGATCCGTTTAGTGGATTATACTTGTTCATTCTTTATTGTTGCTCTAATATTTAGTTTAGAACCCAAACAGATCCTTTTTTCTCAAATTTTTTCAGCTAACATTTTTGAAATGCTTTGATCATAATATTCACCTAAATCAACTGTTTTTAAAATAATTTCATTTTTTTTGCTTTAAAAACTGTTTCTTGATATTCTTTATAAGAAATTGATTCCCTTGTGTATTGAGACAAAAAAAAAGTAAATTTACTTTTAAAATATTTTTCTCCAGATTCTATCTTATTGTATTTATTATAATTTGTTTTATACCATTAAGAAATGGTGTTGGATTTATTTTATCACGTATAGGCCAAATACCATACCCTTTCAATAAATTTTCAAATAATGTTTATTTTTCATATATTCATAACGAACATGATTTATTCCTTTTGTTGCTTTTATATGTTTACTGCTTCGTTCATAATTTGACCATAACATTTTCATGATTTTTTGTTATTTTTTACATTATTGTATTGATTATTTTCTGAATTATTTTTTCATCTAATGGTGGAAATCCTTCGATTCTACTATTTTTCACGTTTTCTATTATTTATAGTTTACGTTCTTGTTTATATTTTTCACAATTAATTTTAATGTTTTTTTTTAGTATTTAAATGGTTTCGTTCGCATGATGGTGTATAATAATATTTACATTTTTCACATTTTATTTGTTTCTCTCACAGTCTCTTATTTCCCTTCTTAAATAAATAAATAAATAAATATATATATATATCAAATTCATTCCAAACATTGGTTTCATCTCGATTTGATGCATTATATTGTTATCTTTTATAATTCGGGTTGGTTTCAAGAGATTTTCTGTCACCAGCGTTAATTTAGGTCACAATTTAATAAGGAAAAAAATTATATAGTAAAATAACTATTTCTCGTTTTGGAAGAAATCTAAATTTTTTGCTTGTTTCGTGGATTACAAAACTACATTGGAATGCATTCTATCGGTTAATTCAACAACTATGAGGAATGAAGTATATAATACCGCTAATCTGGTTGAGGCAGGAAATGACGTATTGATAACGCTTGCTGCTTTCTAGCGATAAAAAAGCTGCGGTAATTTCTTGTGATACATATTTCACAACAGCTTCTATTTCTTTCATCGACTTTGTGTTTCAACAAAATTTTTTGTAATTTTTTTTTTTTTTTGCAAATTTATCGGTAGTTGTTGAACGTGAAATTATGCAAAAATTGAGAGATTTTTCCATATTTTTTCCCCATTTTGGGACACAAATAATGTCACTGTCCTGAAACGTACAAATATACACTGCTCTAATTATAAGAAACATTTAATAGACTTCATTTACTGCCATGACGTCTGGAAGCATAAATTCATGGTGTGCGTCACAACATTGTTTTTTTACATTTAAAAATTGGTTATGAAGTGCCATCTACGTGTTTAAACTGTTCCACATATACGTTGGTGAATTGGTTTATATGTCAGCTAAGAAAAAAAAAACCAAGATGATTCAGGCCAGGGTGTTTGCAAGTGTTGGCAGGTTACAATACTGTTTGCAAACTTTTCTTGTTACCACCCATCCGACACACTTCATTGAGAAAACATCGCAGCGACGTCATAATGTCAAATTTTGGTCACACTGCAGAAGCAAATTCTTGTCTAAATTATTGTTGTGATCTTTGAAAGAATTCTGAAATGGAAGAGCATAAAAAACTGGTGGTTTTGTTTGATATTCTTTCTTGCAAGCGAACAATGTTGTTGAATCGCAGAAAACCCATAGCAATATAAGTGGAGTAAAGATGAAAAAATAAGCAATAAAAAACGAGACAAACAAGGAATCCAGAATTTGCCGCTGTCAACAAACAGACAAATAATTCCGAAATAGGAATAGAGTCTGTTTATAATGGAAACATTTTCATTCGGAATGTCTTGTATGTTTGTTGACTACGGCCATTTTTGACTTTTTTGTTTCTTTCTTTCTTATTTTTTTTTTTTTTACAAATTTTCTCGACCTTAGTTCATGCAGATTTTTTTGTGATGCAAGAAATGTCGTATATCCAACAAAGCCATTTAGTTTGTCAAAATTAGTACTAGACGAGGATCCAAATTTGAGCCCAGCAGCCAGTTTTTGCTCTATGCTATCTCTGAACCTTAAGGGTGTAAAGTGGGTAAAAATCATAATTTTATGCTTTTTTAAAATAGGGTTAGTTTTATAGAAATTACTTGAGAGTACATTTTCCTCTTACGAAAAAAAATTTTTGCTTGGCCAGTTCTCCCATAGTGGCATTTAAAAGTAAAAACTTTTTACACAATACACTGAGAGAAAGAATTGATTAATTATACTAAATATATTTGATTGGGTGATGTTTGCTTAAGTAAACCATACTTCGTTGGCAAGACCAATCATCAAGTCTTCTAAACAAATTTAATTATTTCCCATGGCCAAATTTTTGATTCAAACGCACTTTGTGCCAAACATATGTTTGGTTACTGCATGATGTCTAATAAATATTTTGTGTATACAAACAACTCGTTACAACTTGTCATATGCGATGTGCTTTGAACCAACAATATTTTTCGATTGACTAAATGATTTTCTTTGCAAAACTATTAGACCGTTTAGGGTAAAATTTCAATCCGGATTGAAGCTGGAGTGGACTGAGGAATCCAGATGGAGATTTTAGTAAAAACCCTTTGTTGTGGACTGAAGTAGGAGTGAAGCGAGATAATCCACTCCACTTGTTGAGGTGGACTGGAGTGAAAAATCCAGATTACTTTAAACACAGACTGGACTGAAAAGAAAATGCGCAGGACAAAGTTGCCGCCATATTGTGTTGTTAGGTGTTGTGATTAGGTTAAAAAAGAGCAGAAAACATTATAATTTAACAGAAAACTTTAAAAGCAGGTATTTGTAAAGCTGAACGGTTTTATAAAGCAAACGGAACAAGACAAGTGGTGCATCTCATGAAGAAAAGCCTTATTTGGAGCAACTCTTATTTTTCATTTTTTATCTGTTCTCTGTTTCGTAATATCGTCGGTAGACCGCATTGTAATATTTTCAGTCCCGGTTGACTCCAACTTCGCTTTTGTTTACAAAACTCAATCCGGATTGTAACATTTACCATAAACGTATTTCTGCAATGATACACATTCACTCCGAGTTGATTCCACTCCGAGTTCAATCTGAATTGACATTTTACCCTAAACAGACTATACATTCGTATGGTTGACTTGAGGAAGGTGGCAGACTGGCGTGCCTGAGCGATAAGATGGCGAACACTGTATACCTGAACTTACAAAATATAAACTTGTGCGACAAGTAGGGCGTCTAAACTGTTAATCAGCATAATTAAAGGATCTTAACTTTAGCTATAACAATTTCAAAGTGGCTAATTCGACTGATATCAAAAGAAAATGCTATAAAGTTGAAAAACCCCGCAGCTGTCCGCCTCGTTCTTCATGCTGCGGTGGGCGGCGATCACTTTAATAAGATTATTTGAAGTCTTTTACCTTTTCGCAGAGAGAAAACAACGTGTTTGAAAATAAAGTAGTTCAATCAAAACGTAAAAATAAATATTCCTAAACATATCACAACTTTAGTGTCACAGAAGCATTCGCAACTTTGTTGGTTAGGTCATGCAAATAAGAAAGAGGCACGTGAAGAGTTATAGGATCACATCTTGGGCCAAACATAGGGATATTTTTAAGGTCTTAAAATTTCTGAAATTTTTTCTTTACAAGAAGAATTTTTTTAGTTCTTAAAATATAACATGCGCATTTGATGTATCCAAAGAAATATTTTATGACCAGCTAAAAATTTGGTACTGCTAACAAAATACAGCCATTTGCCTCAAACACATCGAGTGAACAAAACAATTTGGTACGAGCAAACAAATTTTTATCTGTCACTATACAAACAGGTGATTTGGTTTATTCAAACAAATTTTGTTTACACCAACAAACATTTTTTCTCAGTGTGCAAATTTTAGAACCAGTAAACATAACGAAAAAAAAAAAATCACATCAAAACCATACATCAATCACGGCCTTTATAACAATTTTGACTTTCGGCTAATACCGAAATTTTTAAAACTAATTTTTGTCAAAAAAGTCATAAAATGCATTCTTGCACTGACTTTCTGTAACTGTAATTATGAATTCATTAGTTAATTACCTCTGATTTTGGCTAAACTGCGATAGTCATTTTGAGACTTTTTATTAGTGATTATGCGAAAACTATCAGATCTAACTTATTTATTTGGGAAAATGACATGTTATCTTATGTGTAAAAGTTGAACAGGGGTTGGCACTAACATAAAAAAAAATGAAACTTTACGAGTCCTATGCCCTTATATTTCTCCTCCCTGGCCGAAACTCAACCCGTCGGACGCTGGCGGTCGAAGCGAGCACACGTGTGCTCTCGCGTCAATGCCCGGATACGGTAAAATGAATCGTGCACGTAAGAATATTGTACGTGCTACCTTCGCGTCGCGACCGCGGGCGATTGATATTCATGTATGGCTTGAAAGAGAGTTGACAGTCCTGGAAGACGCCTTAGAAGCAATACAACTGGACGGGTACTTGAACTGTGTGTTCCTGAAGTTTACGTCCAGCAAACATGTCGATCACGTGCTGCAAACGACCGGAGGTACATCGCGTCTGACAGCGTCTACAGGGGAAATTATAGCTGCCACTTTCGATTGTGAAATGTCGAATATGATAGCGATACGAATATTGAATTTGCCGGTCGAAATTGAAAATGGGAAAATTACTTCCTGGCTAATTACGTATGGTACTGTCATATCTTTGAAGGAAGAAAAGTGGCATACATCATACCCCTATCACACTAAAACAGGGGTGCGACTAATTCAAATTGAACTGAGGAAACATATACCGTCGTATATTGTGATTGACAGTTATAAAGGAGTCGTGCTCTACGACGGCCAGCCGAAGACTTGCAGTCTGTGTGAAGAAGTCGGCCATATTAGAGTAGATTGTCCTAAACTGAAAGAAAATAACGCACGAACACGTCGGATATGGGATATACTGACACCGATTCAGGACGGCACCCAATCCTTCCTTCACGGAAGACGAAACTTAAACAACGACTTCCCACCACTTCAGACACCAGCTGGTACCTTGCAACCGCCCCAGTTATACGACGAGACGTCGTCGGCAGGTCCTCAAACGCTGTGAGCAAACATAAACGACACTTGACCGGGTCATGCGATTGGAGTGAAGAAGTTGAACATAGTTTAGGGCCTGTCACAGCTCCTGTGGACAGTTCTGACAGCGGTGCTCCCGCCATCGTGGACGCGTACACAGAAGACCAGCACGACGATGGAAGCACTCGCAGTGAAATAGACGCCACTTCGACCAGCCACACGTCTCCTGGCATGGCACAAGACACGCTGCCGTCACATACAGACGATGGCGGCACAGGGAACTTCGAGCACCAGGATGGTATCGCCGACCCAGGACAACAGGAACCCACTGGAACGCAGCAGTGCGCCGGATTGGACGCTTCGGAGGTGATGACGTCTGTACCAAATGAGGACGCAGCTACAAGACCTGATGAAGCCATCTTGAACAGCGAGGAGCCCAGTATGTCACCAACGCCATCGTCCCCTGCAGGGTCTTCTCGGCTCCCATCTGCTGGGGGCAAGCAGGACCACACTGAAAACGGAGGTAAGAGTGACCATGACAACGGCGCTGCCAAGTTAAGTAAGACACGTAGAGGTACTCAAAAAGTTAAAGCAAGCGATAGTCGTCCGTGGAGCTCGCGTGCAAATAGACATGACTCATACGACATTACTAAACGTGCGGTACAGACGGCGAAAAAGAAGAAAAGTGCCACTTCTCCTAAAAAGTCCCGCCTTTAATGCTCACAGTTCATACTATAGCAACTCTTAATGTCTGTCGTGTGTCACATAGTGCGAAAATCAAGGAGGTAATGCGTCTAATACAACATAACGCAATTGATATTCTATTTTTGCAAGAAGTGGTGTCGGATACTATTTTACAGTTTGTTTCTATGAACGTATATGCAAATGTCGGCCTTAGGGATTATGGGACGGCGATACTAACTCGAGCAGGATTCGAACTGGACAACGTCCTGCGGCATCCCAATGGACGTATTATTGCGGGGGACATAAGAGACGTTCGATTAGTGAATATCTATGAGCCTTCTGGTAGTCAAGCGAAACGGGAGAGAGACGTTTTTTATAAAGACGTTATTGTTCCATTTCTCCAGTGCAATGGTCGTCGTGTTATTTTAGGGGGAGACTTTAACTGTGTCATAGACCCTATGGACCACGAAGGCGGGAACAACCCAATTAATCCCCCGTTGCTAGATATCATTCACCAGTTAAAGTTGACTGACGTCACGGACGTGTTACATAGCCCGAAACCGCACTTTACATGTCTTGCCACTAAAGCTAAAACACGCTTAGATAGATTTTATGTATACTCCGCCTGCAACAATGATGTGATATCTTACACTGTACTACCAGTTGCAGTTAGTGACCATCACATGGTGAAAATAACGTATCAAGAATTCACGAAAATATGGCGCCGTGGCAAGGGTTACTGGAAACTTAATGCGTCGTTACTGTCTGTTGAAGACATTAAAGCTGAATTTGCTGCAGCCTGGCATACGTGGGTCGCCCGGAAAGAACGCTACGCAAATACACGTAGGTGGTGGGACTTTCTTGTTAAGCCGAATGTAAGGAGATTTTTCCAGGAACACTCGCGTAGGACTGCTGCACAGCGGGCTTCAACGCTGTATTTTTACGAGGCAATATTAAATGATTGGCAAAATTGTCTCAGCAATGATCCGGCAATGTTAGTACTAATTCGTGATATTAAAAGGAAAATTTTGGACATTCATATTCGTCAACTTAGCGGAGGCAAAAACCTTAAACGTTATGCATCCATTGTACCAGAAAAACCCTTGAGCCTCTATACGTCGGTTAAACAGCGCCAACTTCAACGCCGGCTGGCGATCACACACATCAGAGATGTTCATGGTAACGAACATTGCAACCAACATGCGATCGCCAGTGCCTTCACTGACTATTATGCAGACTTGTACACACCTGACCGAGTGCAATGCGAGAAGTTCCCGCACATATTGACACACTGCTCGACGATTTTAGGCCAGGAAGACGCGGACAGATTGGACGCAAACGTAACTGATGCGGAAATTTTCGAAGTGCTTAAAAATCCAACTGTCTTCCTCACAACATGAAGGTATCATTGTGTTGGTGTCGAAACATCGTACACCCTGCTCGGTGATGGATTATAGACCGATAACGTTGCTCAATACCGATTACAAACTGATCATGAAAGTGTTGTCTAATCGCTTGAGAAGTGTATTACATTGTGTGCTCGAACCAGGTCAGAACTGTGCTGTACCAGGGCCGTCCATACTACGAGGTCTAACAGCACTATACATAAACTCACTACCTGGCTACTTCACACAGACTTTGACAAAGCTTTCGACCGGATCAATCACGACAATGTGTTAGCAGTTTTGAGTCACCTGCGTATTCCTGACGACACCATAGCCTTGATTAATTATTTTACAATGCGTCACACTATATCAGAGTGTTTCTAATATGAAAATCAATCATCACAAGAGCGCGTTACTCTCGCTATATGGAGACATACGGTAGGAGCCCGGAAAATATCCGTTCCCTGTAGTCGAACGTCAGAAAATACTAGGAATAATTTTCACACGTCGAATTGTAGACATGGTACACACGAACTGGACAGATGCTATCGCGAGATGCCGAGGATGTATGGTGGAATTTGGAACAAGGAAACTAAATTTATTACAATGTTTTCATGTCGTTAATGTATTTGTTTTAGCAAAACTATGGTATATGTCTCACCTTATCCCGCTCCCTAAAAGTCTCCAGGCACGGATCACTATGTATGTTGGATGGTTCCTATGGAAATCCTTTTTATTTCGCGTGGCGAGACCACAGCTATTTCTCCCAGCGAGCGCCGGCCGGGTTGGGGCTATATGTCAGTAAAACAAAAGCAACAGCCCTGTTTGCGGCAAATGTTATTCAAACGTTCGATTCTACGGACAACACAACACGCACTTTGAATCTTTTGGTGTTTGACCACTTTGATACGATGCCAACAGCGTATCGCTTTATTTGTGACGAAGCACGACAGTTAATACGTGATCTCCCAGTGGATTTCTCCGCGACTTCTAGGAATTTGTTTCTTGTATTATGTAGGAAGGAACGTCAAAATGTTCCCCTCCGTCTTCCTAGAACAAACGTCAATGTTGTGCAATTCTACCAGGTAATGGCGGATAACAAGATACCCTCATCACTTAGGGCGACCTTATACGAATTCTATAATGACATCAGCAACACGGCGTATAAAAGAAAGAAAATAGGGATCGCCAGAAGTGACGAATGTCTGTGGTGCGGAAGGATTGACACAGCGTACCATAGAGTTATGGCATGCGCGGCAACTCAACCCTTATGGAAATGGACGAAAACAAGAATAGCAACAATAATGTGTCAGTCAGTGGTGGATGTAGCAGATGAAGACATAGTGAACATTCGCTTTAAACTGTTCCCGCATGTGCGACAACGTGCAGTGATGTGGCTACTGGGACAAGTTCTACACCATACATTACATATACACGAACTGCTTTCCTTACAGGAGTATGTCCAACGCATACGCTTAGATTGCTGGAACCTTGTACTACAAAATGCGTTAATCAAGTATTACGGCACTTACTTATATGGATTCTAAAAGGCGGGGAGGAGTACGGTATGTGCCCTCTTGAGGTGAAGCTGTGTGTTTGAGACTGGGTGTCTGCATGAAGTTTAATTTGAATTTGTATTTTTATTTGTTTTTGTTTACCTTTTTATATTGTTATATTTATTAATTCTAAAAAAAAATTATCAATAAGAAAATCAAATAAAAAAAAGACGTTAAGTTTTGGTTTGCTGACCCCCAGTTTGATGGTTCAAATCTCACTTGGAGTATATATTTTTAGTAATTCAAGTTTGTTAATTTATATTGGCACATTATGAATAAGTGACGTTTTCTTGAGTTTGTAAGTGCAGCCTCCGTGTAATGTGATTACCCGATTGTACAAGAACTGTTATTCAAATAATGAACATGGAGAAAAAAAATCCACGACCCGCTGAGTTTAGCGTATTGGTTACGGTGCTTGGTTACTATTTTTAAGGATCCGGGTTCAAAACCAACGTACGTTATGAATTTTTTAAAAATAATAATATTAGATATTTTTCCAAGCGTCTGATACAAAAATTTTTTATTAATTTTTTTAAACCATCTGTTTTTCATTTTCGCAACCATATTATTACGGTGTCTGAAATTGCATATTTGCGCAGAAGAAACAGCGACTTAAATTGAATGCGAATCGCGAAAGTGATTTTTTTATATGATCTAGTAGGACAGTGTACCTACATTAAAATAATAGGTCATACATAGTTAAGCTTGCATTTAGGTTAAATGTGTTTATTTTGTGCATATTCAATCACTCGTTTCTTCACATATTACGTAATGAACACGTCATTAGTGGTAAATAGTACTGCTGTAGGCTTATGCTACACTGTTATACAGCATAAATAATTTTTTTTTTGCGGTACGCTAAACCAAAACTACACACTATCCCAGAAGTATTATTTGCTGTATAACTGTATGTAATGCATATGAACCTAACATCCGTAATGAAATACGAAATACTATTGACTATAATATATACTATTAGATTTGGATAAATAATCGACGGTTCCGTGCAAAATCTGAGAAATAATATTACACTAACCCGAAAGATTATTGAACTCAATTAAGTTTTCCAATATCAGCCCAGAGAGTAACCATTGCACTATCGTGGCCGACACTTGGTGTGGTTCTGTTGTAAAGTAAATATATGGATATTAAATAATAAAATACAGTAATGGTTTGCGCCAGTAAACATGTTTACTTAATGTATTATTGCATGTTACAGTGCTCGTCTATTGCTCTGATATTGGGCGATTTAACAATGTGCCGAAGGCTCCGTGTTACTACGGCTTGTGACGTCACTGCACGTTTCCGCGGGCGTTTTAAAAGCGCAAACTTTAAGTAGCTGTAGTTACCTCAAATCTACTTCAAATTTAAACATTTCAACGCACATAGATTTCTTTTTTATAGGCACGTAGTGTGTATGTTCTCATTGAAATAGCAAAATTGTCTTGAAGTAGTCCATATAATTTAGTATGAATATGAATTATCATGTATCTGCAAATTAATTACAATTTTTTTTTATTTTGGCTACCCCGCAACAGCCATTTTGCACTTCGATAGGTGATTGTGCTAAAACTATGGGACCAAATTTTTTTTATTTGGGGAAATGTGACATTTCATCTTATGTGTAAAAGTTGAACAGTGTTTGGCATAAATTTAAAATAATGAATTTTTACTGGTCAAACATCCTTAACGCTACATCCCCAGGTGCAGGACTGTGTGTTGTTTGTTCCTTCACTCTCATCTCTGATGAAGACAATGGCGAACCACAGCCGTATCATCCTCTCCTAGTATCCCCACATCTTCATTCTGAGGCAATCAACTTCAAGATAAAATAGGAAATAGCGTAGAAAGAAAGATATTTTGACAGTGGTTAATATTTAGGGGATATCGGACACTTTGCTGATCGGTATTTAAATATGGGGGTCGTGAGTTCTGTCATATGGAAGTGTATGAAAAACAAAGCTATTATATTTGAGTTACGATGTATTTTTTATGCAAGATTTCCGTTAAACTTCTCTTTATATAATATGCAAAACAGACTAAAATGTAAATTTTATTTCCTTCGCCTTGCTTAGTTTGGCCCTTGAGTAGTTTAGGGACTGGTGTCTGAATATCATAAATACCATGTGTTGTAATACACTAAACTCCATGCAGGCAGTTGCAGTTTCTTCTAGGCTAGCCTGTCACACAACACGTGTTGCAACACAATAACATACGCGATAATTATTTTTAAAATACTGCAGACCTACTATCGTAAAAAAGCACGAAAAAACATATTGTTTAAGTGTGAAAGTATATGAAGACAATTTTCTTTAAATACATATTTACCGTACCACTCGTTTAACGATTTTTCCCCTACTAAAAATATGATTTACATCTATTTCATAATAAAATTACCATAAATTTCAAATATTTACATTGTCATATCAACACTATTCTGATACGTTAAAACTTGTAACTTGTAGCAAACCAATAGTCATATCAAAATTCCAAAACTTCCTTGAAATCGGCCAACAGTCTGCTTAACATTCCACAGTAGCATTGATGTCAGCGGCCATGTTAAGTTCTATGAAATTTTCCAAGGTAATTACGATGTGCCAACATTGGTCTTCGGGTGACTGTCATCTTGATTGTGAGGTACCCTTAAGTGTTGAAGTTATCTTATCACACAGTAACCGAGATTTATAATGCCTGACATACTTGCCAAGAATTAAAGAAAAACACGTTTAGTGTGATCCAATGTTACTGCGAGAGAGGAATGCTCTCTGTGTTTGTTAAAATTCTGCATGTCAGAGAGAAACAATGAAAATATATTTCAGAGATCTCTTCATGTACTGTTAACAGTTATTCCTTATGAAACTTGTAATATCTTCTGGTTATTCAAATTAATATATGTGTGCAAATAAGATAAAAAGCTGATACATTAACAAAACCAACTTCCGAAAACGATATACTAGTTTTTATGTTAGATTTGAAACTTCAGAACGTCTATGAAACACCCCAAGTTATCCCACAGTTATACTAGAATCTTTATGGCACTGATTAATCAGGTCACGACATCATCAGTAGTCTGTGTAATCCAGAATGGCGTTTCAGAGGTGTACATAACAGGTAATTTTCATATCGTGACGGAATAACAATTTCATCCAGCAGATTTCAGGAGGGATGATGGGTAATATACGATTTACCATAAAGTCAATTCCTTTTTTGTGAAGCCGTCAATTACGCTGTGTAGGGCAACTTACGAGAGCTGTGAATGAAATTATAGCACACGTTAGTTGCACACGTTAGTTACAGGTGGGTCTGTACATATAAATTCACAGACATGGCTGTGATATACTTATTAATGTATTCAAACTAAGGAGAATTGGTAAATATAATAATTATTAAGTAAAGTGGTGAATAATGTAGTTAGTACGACAAATGTATAGATAGGTAAAAAAACATGTATCAAACTCCCAAATTAAACAGTCCACCTATAAATGTAACTCTATATTCTGTCTATAATTGAGGTGTTAGCTCCAAAGAGAGCACACGCCAGGATGTGCTCTTTTTGTGGAGAACAGTTAAAAATAACAGCTATATTTTTGTTAATAGGAGGTAATATTTTTGGGTTATTTTAATTCTCCGAGTTGGAAGCACTGGTTAACCAAAGATGTGTTTAAATATATATATATACATATATATATATATATATATATATATATATATATATATATATATAGCACATAACATATCTGTCATTAATGATTATTTAAAGTGCCATAACATTGGGAAATATTGAGAAGTGACTATTATACAATACTATCTCAATATCAGTTACGTTGTAATTAACAAATATTAACACAGCGATGTATTGAATACTTTCAAACTTAACTTTTGAGATTCGCCATTTTTCTATACGTCCTTTTTGGAGCTAACTCCTCAAATGTTCAAAAGTAATGAATTAAAGTATTTTCCCATTTTGGCTGCACCATAGGATCAGTTGATTTGCTTACTGACTTCGTTCCAACAATCAAACGGGAGTTAATGTATAAAACTCACATCTTAAAATACTTTATGTATTTATTTTGCATTCCTTAGATAGTATATATTCTTCTCTTCGATCAATTTAAAATGTTCTGAAAACATGACTTTATAAATTGTTCGTAAACAATGTTGTAACAATGTTGTCAATCTTAACTCTAAACAAATCAGTAAGAATATACTTCAGACATTGAATGTTTACATAGACTTCGTAACACATAACTCTGCTGCTGTTACTATGCAGAGGCACACTCAGGGGCATTTCATGAGTAGTCACAAACTTGCTTCTCATCACTGAAGACAAGACTCACTCACTGCTTTACCATCGCTACATTCATAGAACTTGTTTCAGTTTCAAAGTGTGCTGTAATTTTCTTTTTGTTATTTTTAGATCTCAAACAAGTAGGTAATTTGTTTTCAATACTGGCTGCACATTAATATTACTAGGGTTATGTGGGAAATGTTAAGAGATAATTATTTTATATTGCAGCAATGAATAGCCTACTCTTCAGTAGTTCAGTTATTATAATAATTCAAAATTTGACAGTATTTATTTTATATTTTCCTAGGTACGCTCAAAATAGTAACATTTAATGGTATTAGAAAAACAAGCATGTATGGGTAATTTATCAGTTTTTTTTATTTCTACTTGACACCTAAAAAGTTTAAATGGCCAAGTAGTACTGTCCGCGCGCCAGCTTGGAGTCTCTGGAAGGTACGCGTTTTTCATCCGTGAAGATATAAACACTACAACGAGGCCGATAGCTTCGACGACACATATACTAGCCAAATTAACGTTGTAAGTTAGGGCATGTTTGCTACTGTATTACTGTGGCGTACGTGACTTTAAGGACGAGAAACACATACATGCCAGGGACTCAGAGCTGGCGTGCGGACAGCGTCTTATTTGGTTACAACAAACTAAAGTTGTAAGAGCAGATGACAGTTCAAGCAAACATATTAAAACAAAAAATAAAAAATAAAATAATTCATGTAAGCGTTAGTTCAATTATTTTTCTAGTTGCCTTCAATTTGGTTCTGCAGTAGCAGATTATAAAGAAGTAGTTAAAGTTTCATGTCGGAGACTATCGAAAAACATACCTTTAGTGTGTAGGGCTTACCTTCGATATATCAGTGTTATCATAGCTGTGCGACACAAAATATAAAATAAATATTAACATATTTCTTGTAGACTACATAGCAAACATTTGCACTCTCACAACCAAAACGGAAATAATATATCAACAAAAAGCGTAAGTAATAAACATGGTTGAGCCTAATTGCTCAAATCAACTTTAAATATTTTGGTAACGCATATGATTAAACAAGTACACTTCAATGGCCAGGAAATACATAGGCTCAAGTCTTCTGGCCTTTTCTTTTGGTAATATGTAGGCCTACTCTTTTGCAGCTGACAAGCACAGAATCTCATGTGGACTTGATAGGTACCACTTGCAAAAAAAATAAATAAATAAACACGGACTTTAACGTACAAAAATTATTTATTGAGTAGACGGCTTGAAAAAGCATGTTTACAAATAGACCTATGACAAGAACCGTAAGTGTTTACCAACAAATTCTGTTAAAATAAAAGGTAGGTAACATTTTATTTATTTTCTGTAGCATTTTTTTCTGGACGGATTACCTGCTTCTTACTTAGCCATTGTTTTTGTAGACATGCCACGCTGCTGCAAGGATGAACGGTTTTCCAGTTCCCTCTTCCAAAACGCGTCCTAAAATATCCCGTTGTCGTTGGCGATTACAGGAATGGTATTTTAATTCCTGCATTGCAATATGAAAAATTTAAGCACAGAATATTACAATAAACCTTAAAAGAAAAGAATCACAAACGCACACGAACACACGACAAGCTTACGCTCGTGATGGCCGTCCCTTGTTTTGGTTGCCAGTATAGGTCGACTAAAAATTGTGCACATGTTTGTAAAAATAGTTATAGAAATGGCGCAATTTGAATATAATAAAATAGTTAACTGACCAATGCTGGATACAGAACAGTGTTTATATATTACGGTTCCTCCAAAATGCTTACTTATTTTTCCCGTATAATACACATTATTTTCAATGTCGGCGATGGAAGTTAACCGATTTGTTGATCAGGGCTGCAACTACTGCTTCATCAGGGCATACGATCACGTCCTGTTGTTTTAAATGGTATGATATTCTGCCATGTGTTTGGCACGTGTTACAAATATTGGTCGCATCGGCTGTCAAAGTACGGAATGGATAGACAGTACAAGAGGAGACATCCTGTATACGTTTGTAACGTATATGTTCTTATAACGTTCATTTGACCGCGATGAAACTTTGGTGAGTTATTATACGTGCAACCGCGAAGGTTCCTGACAAAAAAATTGAGAGTGGGGGGAGGGGCTAGGGTGCATAACGAGTTATAGGGAATGAAAAGTTTACCCAAAATAATCATGAGCATTGCAGTGCGTGTTGGGACAGCTTGTTTAAACTAAAACAGGATGTTGTGTAGTATTTAAAATGCCTATACTACTACACAAATAATTACTAATTTATACTTACTATACCACTATATCCTATGCTTGAAATCTTAGGATATATTATTTTTAAAATAGTTATTTTATTTGAGGTATTACTTCTGTCCGTTTTAATATATGGTCGTGTGTAGACAAGAAAGGTGTATTTTTAATAATGCAATCGAAACTCCATCAGATATTCCCCAAGCAACATTAAGGCATTCTTCACGGGGTGGCGTTTAAGACTAGTTCAATAATATATTTTATATTGTATTTTCCCTTATCTAAAGTAAGAATTATTTCGTAACTTCCTATAAATGAAATATATATTTAACTAACAACGATAACTTTATTAACTTTTTATGTATCTATAAAGTAGGTTTAATTTTTCATATATTCATCGTGTAACAGTTTTAGAAAAAAAATTATGATATTTAGCAAACTTTTACAATGTAACACAATATACAAATATGGTAAAATGTTCGCAGAATCTTTATTAAACGTCGATACACAGTTTGAAATGTGTAGTTGAACAGTCCTGCACTTTATCTATACACCAAGACTAAACACTTGAAGAAAAAAACCTGATTACAACATACGGGGACGATCACATTTATCAGTTTTAACAAATGCACCACTTCCACGACATTATGCAGCAACGGAAATTTCTCCTTGAAAATTTTTTATTGATATTCACATACAATGCTGGTTCAAAGATCATAACTCAATTAAATGGCATGATATATAGATTTGAAGTGGTTTGAAAACGGCAGTACGTTTGCACCGAAAGTATGTTCTTCCTATCTAGCCCAACCCACGACTCTCACAACACATCATCCTAACTACTAGAGCTCAAGACATCGAGATTTTAGTTTTAAGCAACACATTGAAAGTGGCAGAAGTAAATCATTGTGGATAGGAGAAGTTCGAACGATAATGACAAAATTCCTGAAACAACAAATACCATTACGTAACTAAATACCAGCCCGGAATATGTCATCTTGTGGATTACTGTGAAAGAAATTCAGGTGTTTCAAACATTCAACCAAAAGCCTACGTCGTAGCTAAATCGAAAAGTAAAAATATGTAAATAACTCGATAAACACACAGGTGTAACACTGAGAGGGTTACTCAAATATGGAGAGAGCTGAATAGAATAAACTATGGACGACAGTAACATAGAGTATATATTACTTTCAGAAATCAGAAGTTGTACAACAGCTCCTTAACATTACAGCAACTGGGAACAGTGATTAATTTTTTAAAGCCTGAGAGTTAGCAATTAGTGTTATTATTAATTTGCATTAATATGTTATTTCTTTGATCCGCGTGTTTAAATAGAGGCTACTACATCCGTGGATACAGCTACTCAATCAACAAAAGTTATCTCTGATATAAATTATAGAATCATGTGTAATATGTAATACACACACAGATTCGTGATCATGTAATGTCCTTCCCTACCAACATATTTCATATTCATTCTTGTAAAATTAATGTATTAATTTTATTGACACGTTAGTATTCCTTACAGATTCCTACAAATTATTTGTTACCGTTCAATTTGTTTAGTTACGTCTCATTTGGGAGTTAAAGTAACTATATCAGCCTCGTATGTGCGCATATAGATAAACTTATATGTAATAATTGTAAAAGTAAACATATGTTAGTTCCAGAAAGGTAAGGAAGAATATGCTTATTTCTCTACATTGGTAGACAACAAGGAGAGTCAAATAAATTATATGGGGTTTCGTAGCCATGTCCAGTTGGCAAGTGGCTAGCAACAGAAAGACGTCTCATAGTTTCCGGCCTTTACTTTTAGACACTTTCTGTTGTGAAGGAATGTATGGGCACACCTTTGGTTTTTCGTATTTCATTGTTTATGCATATATATTTACTAGTTTTTTACAAGTTTTCTTGGCTTCAGTATCATATTCAGGAAAGGCCAGTCTAGAAATTATTTGTTACTCTCATTACACTGAAAAATGTTACGATATTAGAGCCACGTGATGTTTCGCGCAGTAACCGTAATTCGCCAGACAGCTGGAGGAGATTTTTTTTAAAGAATACAGTGTTGGAACTTCATAACTGAATAACTTTAATTACAACCACGTTTTTATTAATTCGATTTCTTGTTTATCTGTTCGTTTGTGTGTACAGCAAAAAATTTGCAATTAATTTTAAAATAAATTCCCGAAGAGCTTTAATCTTTAAACATACCGCATAACTGTGTGACACTGCAATATCAATTTGCTTTCTGATCTGTGTGTTTGTTCATCTATTTGAAAAAAAAATTTGCTTGTTTAAAATATACTGTGAAATTTCACGCACACAAGAATAAAAATTAATATTTTGAGAAATTAAATTAAAATAACACGTTTTTAAAAAGGACTAAAAGTATGAAATGGAAATACTTGTAAGGTTTAAAAGGAAAAACGTGGGGTGCATGCGATAGATAATAGTAAAACGTGTAGAGAGTAGGTGTTGATGAAAAAACTCACGCATTAGATTTCATCATTCGCGGAGCAATAAAATTGTTTGTGACTTATGTGAAATATTCATGCATCACTATATTTCGTTTAAAATCTTATAAGTATAGGTTCAATTATTTTATATTATTTAGTCCGTCTTAATGATCAGGTGTATTAAAAAAAAAATTCAATAAAATAGTTATTTACTTGCAAATATGAGGAAATATTTGGGAATAACATTATCAATCTATGTAAACTGGTACTGTAGAATCTTCAGCTATACCGTCCTACATCTGGAATATAAAAGCGTTTGTTTGTTTTAATCATCCCTCCACCATTAATAAAATCGTAGAGGCAATATCATACTTGATCGAAAAGTGGTAACCATGCATATTAGTAGACAGAAAATGGAGCTACCGGCGGAAGGGAGGAGGGAGATGGAGCGGTGGATCAGTCAGCTATCTTTGATTACGTCACGGCAGCCATTTTGTATCAATCCGCCGGCATTTTGGATCAATTCACCATCATCTTGGGTAAATTCACCATGCTGTCCGTCATATTGGATCAATCCTTCATGCCGTCCGCCATCTTGTTTCCGGTCGCCATATTTGATGACATCACCCTTCCAGTCGCCATCTTTGATGACATCACCCTTCCAGTCGCCATCTTTGATGACATCACCCACCCTTTATCATGATGATGTCACTCTTCCACCATCTTGTATTCTATAATTTTCTACTCGTGCTCTATCATTCCACATTCTCACCTCCCCAGACCAACCCTCCTGCTCTGCCCCCCTCCCCCATGAAGAATCGACCACAGCCTGTATCTTTCTCATGAGCTATCATTCTCCGGCTCCCCAGACCACTCCCCCTGCTTTGGCTCCCCAGACCAACCCTTCCATGAAGAATTGACCATGACCTGTATCTTTCTCATGCTCTGTAATTCTGGCAGCTCCTAGAATTTTTTCTACTCATGCTCTGTCATTCTCCGGTTCCCCAGACCAACTTCCTCGTTCTGGCTCCCCTCCCACATGAAGGATCGGCCATGGCCTGTATCTTTCTCATGCTCTGTCATTCTGCAAGCTCTGCAGTCCTAGCACCCATGAGGAATCGGTCATGTTCTGTTTATCAAGTAGCATGTGTGAGTGTGATTGTTTTATAATAAATTATTTTATGAATGTGTGTAGGTAATATTCAGAAGTAATTAATTACAGTACCAATTAAAAAATATGCATGGTTGCATGTATCGTATTCTTTCTTTGAGGAATAAAACGAGCCTTCCCTCACACTTACCATCTGCATAGAACTATGCAGACGGTTCCCCGAGGCTTGGGACTGGGCAATACACTATGCTGATAAAAACGTTTTTCAAGCATTATCAACATATTGTACAGGCAGCTTAGGGGCGAAAAAGGGAAACTTCCCTCTTGGAATTAGTTCCCTAACAACAAAGCGGACGTGGAACTCACAGAAAGATGACAGCAAAAAATAAGAAGAGTAAAGATGAATAGATAAGGGAAGAGAGAAGATAAAAGGTAAGAGTAAGTAATACGAGTACGATACCATCGACAATTATTGCAGTGTGAATTATATGAATAACCATTTTAAATTTCCAACTCCGATGCATGAAATCGTAAATGCAAAATATTGTATGTCACTTCTCTCTCCACAAGACGATGAGGTAATCTTCTTTCACGATACCAGAACTCTCGCACTCTTAGCGTACCCCTCTTACCACCCAGCAAGCAGCCTGAAGCTGTCTACCCTGGAATGATCGTCTAGATCATCGAGCACCGAGCACGAGATCCTGGTGTTGTCGCAATGGTGTCAACATCTTCTCAGTCTCGAATTTGAAGTAAATCTTGATGGTGACATCTTCTCAGTAGGAGGGTATTGAAGCCATTTTAAATTTTAAAAGCTGTGATCTAAACAATATACCTGACAACTCTTGCATGGTCTCCAGTGTGATAGGGACTCAACGCTGAAAATTCTTGATACAATGACGAAAAACAAATTAATACAACAGGGGAAAATTCCATCTTCCCCTCATGTCACATTTCTCAATGCTAAAGACGTAGTCGTTTATGGCTTGGGCCCGAGTTTCTTCATATTTGAAAATAATTATTTATTAAAACATAAATAAGAGTCGATATCGTAAAATCGCTTCGTAACTTTGTTATAACTGCTTTTAACAATGTACTCTGACTTTTTCGAGACAGAAGACATCAGAATAGTAGCTAATTAGTTAATTAACGAAAATGTTTTAAATTGATTAATTAGCTAAAATATTCATACAATTTTACTCTAATAATTACATTACGTAGTAAAACTAACTTGCAACAAAATTACGAAGCAATTTAAAATATCGGCTCTCGTATGGTTTTAAAAAGTTATTCTCTCGGAAGCCTAGAAAAACGGGCCCAGCCCTTAAATGCTGACCAAAATTTCTTCAACTGCTTTGAGAGATGAGGTTCGTGCTATAACTGAAGCCGGCTCATGGCCGACTCTTGTTGCTGAGATAATTGTAGAGCGAAGAATGGTCTTGCAGGAAGTCATGGCAGATTAGATAGCCCCGCCCATATTTACTTGCGTGCATGTGACAGAGTTCAAAACAATCCTCTCTAAAATTTTAATCACCATGCACATAGCTTGGAAGAAAACGCCTTGCAATCGTATGACGTCGGAAAATTTTGTGAAGTAAAAAAATTATTCACAGGAAATATAAAAAATTTTCGAAGGTGTTTGTTTGTTCCTATTACTGGTAGCGATTGTATTCTCTTGTCGTAATAGGCTTGTATTCTCTGCAGATCTCACGTCTTCACGACCCTACCCAGTCTCCAATCGTAATGAACGGAGAGTAACTTTACTAATATTTAATACAGCCCAGTTGCGATACGTTAAGTCTGATATTTAACGTGTTTTCTACAAAGGAGGAAGTATGAAATAGTATGTTCGGGGACAAGAGGCTTGAGGCTGTGGTACCGTGGTGCCGCGTCCGCCATCTTCGATTACATAACCACAGCCATCTTGCTTCCGGTAACCATCTTGGATTATATCACTTTAAAATTTTCAAAATTTACGAAAATTAAAATAAGTAAATTCTAAAAATAATTTTTTAACCATTAGCCATCTTCGAATAATTTCCCCCATTCTCCCACCAAATTTCAACAGTCATATGTTTATATGTTCTGGATCCCGCCATGGGAGATGAGGGTTGTAGATGGGGAACTGATGAATGAGAGAGCAGGAGGAATGAGAGAGGAATGAGAGATGAGGCTTGTAGCTGGGAGTTGATGAATGAGAGAGCAGGAAGAAAGTATGAGTGGAATGAGAGAGCAAGAGGAATGGGAGATGAGGGCTATAGCTGGGTAGCTGATGAATGAGAGAGCAGGAGAATGTATAAGTGGAATGAAAGAGCAGGAGAAAATTAAAAACAAGATGGAGGATTTGACATTCAAAGATGGCTGATATGTTGTACCTAGATGGCGACCAAGATGGCTGCCTACAGCAGACGATTAGGTAGAATGAGAGAGCAGAAAAAATTACGAGTGGAATGAGAGAGCGGGAGAAAATGAAAATTATATATGGTGGGCTCCAGACTATGGAAACAAATGACTGTTGATAATTGGCGAGAATTTAAAGAAAATTAATATGGCGGCCTTCAGAACATGTTAACAAATGACTGTTGAAAATTGGTGGGGGTGGGGAAACTATTCCAAGATGGCGGATGCTAGAATAGACTTCTTGTTAATTGTCACTTGACAGTCTAGTCACTCTAGTCTCCTAACTGCTTGTTTGCCGACCACCTCTGCAAAAAAAAATATATATATATATGCTGATCAAACTATTAAACAACGATGCAGAAGCAGGAAGAAGCTAAAATTAAGTTGTACTTTGACGACAAGTAAGGGTAACAAAATGTATGAGTGGAATGAGAGAGCAGGAAAAATGGCGAGTGGAATGAGAGAGCGGGGAAAATATTTGACACAGCACAAAGATTTCAACTCATCAGAACATAGCACATTTTAATTGGAATGAAATGTCTAGAAATTTTAGTAGATATTTCCTCATTTGTAACATAGTTCAAATTGTTCTCCTAGCATTCTGTTTCGTGTTTGTCGACTGCCCAGCCAATATTCAGTTGTTCTTTTTTTTCCCCCGGATATTCGCTACTGCGATGTCCTCCTGCCCGCCAAGCCAACTCTTTGTGTCACTGCACTTTTTAGCGCTTTTTCATTCATTCAGCGCATGATGTCAACAAAGAAGTGCTCTTGTATTCACGTGATCGTCTATAACCCGCACTTTTAAACAGTTGGTACTTACTTTTGGCAGCCATTTTCCACACAGTTTTATCTACGCTTTAGAGCCTCACTTTCTTGTTTATTTAAGCTTTCTACAATTAATCTCGTAAGTCTGTATGGTGTGTGTCCGAATAATACCAATCTTAGGACATAGCGCCCACATATTTCTTAAGTGACAGTTTGCATAATTGAATGTACTTACAACGATGTGCAACTTACAAATGTTGTTCTACTGAGACATAAACATTCAAAACACCGTGTTTCTCTCCACTCTGGTTTGGTGCATGTGTTTCCTCCGATATATTTAATGCCCTAAATGTATTTCGTCGTCAGTAATCAACTGCTTATAATGTGCTTTGCAAATAAAATTACTATTAAATCAATATACTGTGGACAGTATCATTCTATTTTGGTATAATACACTGGGCAACTCAACAAATGCAAACGAACATTCTTGGTGCAGAAAAAAGCCATCAGATTTATTAGTAGTGGTAAACCAAAGCAATCTTGTAAACCTTTATACAAAAGTTAAATTCTACCACTGCCATATGAATATATTCATTCACGTTTTAAATTTACTTTAAAATATACTGAAACTTTATAGTACTGCTAATATTCTTACTTATGACTAGAGATGGTGAAATTTCGTGAATTCAATGACCTGCGTGTTAGAATCAAATATCCTATATATACTCAAGCACTGTCTATTCGTTCATTGTCTGTTGTTCTACTGAGTAGCAGCTAGTGGACAAACGGTCGGGGCTTGAGTATGCGTAGAATATTTGATTCTAATATGTAGGTAATTGAATTCGTGAAATTTCACGATCTCTACTTAAGAATAGAGACATGCAAAATTCGCGTAATTTCCTGACAGCTGATTAGACTCCAAGTGACTATAGGTTCGTTCGACGTCTCCCACTGGCCGATATTGTTGTGACTTGTCGCGGAGAATACTTACACGGCAGAGAGGCCTATCTCTGTAAATACGTAACGCACGTAAATGACAACACATAAAAAATCTTGGCAAATTGAATCGCAGATTATGCTCTGCTATGTATAGGAAAGTGAAGTTTAGTCTGCTACCAAATGATAACGCGAATTTATCATATATTTACTTATGACACTAGGTCTCTAAATAACCTTCCTGTACCGGAAACACGCTAAAAATGTTTCAAAAGTTTCACAATACTTAGCTATTCACATTTACAACAAAGTTCAAGCATTACATAAATTTGTGTTTGGTAATAATGACAAAACCTATTCAAAGTCTTTAGCTCTTTTGTTTTTTATACTTGACACTCTTATTTTGTAGATTTCTCTACTTATTAATTAAATCAACAACCCTAACTCTTATTCACTTAATGGCCAGTTTCTCTTTCTGTTTGAATTTTTATTTAATTGGTTTTTACATGCACTTTGCACTTGTTTCACTGATATTATTTTATACTTCATGTAGGTAATTTTACAAATAAAGGTATGTTTCTGTAACTTATTTGTAAGTATGTGTATGTTACTTGTATATGCGTGTTGTATAACAAAACTTCATCCCTGGAGTAATAATCCAATATGGGATCTAAGAGATGCTGATAAACAAACTCGAAAAGGGATTCACGATTTTCGACATTCTCAAAATGAGGTGTGTTCACAACGCTGGGTTGTATTCTAGACACAGGGCATATTTTAAGTGACCCATTCTTCCCTGATCTTCCATAATGTTGGCATCGTTTTAGGCTGCGTGTCCTGATGGTAACCTGCAGCAGTTCCTTAATTTTACAAAGCATTGGGATATGTGCGTATTAACCTCAGCTTCCCGACTTTATATTGTTACCGGGATAACATGAACAGACAAGCCGTAATATCCCGTCATTCTACAACATGTAATGCCAGAGGGGCTTCTGTGTGTGTGACAAATTTCTACTAAATTTAAACAGTACCCCCAACTAAATATTGCGAATCTCATAAATTTAAAATATAACAAACAAGACTACAGTATTTCCAGCCTAGATAATTTAGTCATGTATCACAATAGTTTTCAGAGCTAACACAATAAGCAGTGATAATTTTGTTCACTATGTGAATTGAGACCCATTCCCTAATTTTGGTACTGTCAAACTATTTTACACCGTTTACTCAATAAATGAATAAATTAAATTATATATATATATATACACACACATACGTAGAGTGAATAAAATATCGTGGCAAAATTCAAGGGTTAAGAACTGTTATTTATCTATCAGAGCTCTTTTAAATTATTTTTTATCAGTACTTCTTACGAGGGCGTGGTACATAATTCAACGCTAAAAGTATCAATCTATAACTGTAGGTTTCTTAAAGCCAATTTGTGAAAATTAAACAATAGCAATCCTAGACAATAGTTTTAGCCAACGATTTAAACAAAATTGTTTCCAGTGGTAGGAACTTCTGAGGCACAATCTTTGACGCTGAAACCTCGTGCATTTAACTGCGGCACAAGAGATCACGCGTAACGTGTTAGTAATTCTGGATAAATATTTACTCATAATGTTGGCAAATACCATTATCTAGGATTTTCATTGAGTGTTAGGTCCATATTGGCTTCGATAAGCGCGTAGAAATCAATTGGTGTTTTCAGCGTTTATTTATCTACCACGCACTCTAAAATTGCATTATAAGGGCTATTTAATTGGTAAATTACAAAAATACCTGTTTAAGTTAAGTTTATATAGTAAAAAGTCGAAGTAAAATAATATTTACTGACATTATATAATATTACAGATACATTTGCTGCCGTCAGTCCCCTTGAATTTAACACCAAGAGGACATGGAAATAAACTAATATATGTAAGAATAGTAGGGTAATTTCGTTAACCTTTTTATCTAAAAAAATTGTTTAAAATAATTGTTTCTATTCGTTGAACCATTTAATAAAAATATACTATACACAAGTAAAAATACAAATATATGGGAACATTTTTAGGGTGAAACTGGAGGAGGTATATTAATGTAAATAACAAGAGACTAAATAGAACGTTAAGATACGTTGGTTGCAGGTCTACACAAGCTGGTCCACCTGCTAGGAGCCGTGTATGCAGTGCACGTAGTACAGATGTAGTATGCGGCTCCAAACAATACGTGTCCAACCCAGACGACTGTAGCTCCTTCTACGAGTGTAGCGGCGGCAAAGCTACCCTGAAGATGTGCTCAGAAGACGGCCAATCTCTACCAATGTCCAACATGAATTGAATATACCGGCGAAGAAGGAGTATGTGATTATCCTGCACTAGCAAAGTGTCACGAGAGCAATCATCAGAATGTTGTGTGTCCTGCCAAAGTGGACGCTTACATACGAGACCCAAGTAACTGCAGTTAGTTCTATGAATGTAGCAATGGTAAAGCAGTAAGTGAGTCTTGTCCCTCTGGACTTGTCTTCAGTGCTGAGAAGCAAGTTTGTGATTACTCGATGAACGTCCATGAGAGCTCCTCTGCCTAGTAATAGTAGCAAAGTTACGTGTTTGGTGATTAGTGTTTATAAATTTTTATTGTTTGTTTTACTGGTTTACTTAGACTGAAGTCCGACTGTTAAAACCAATTGAATATTTTTTTGTTAATTAAAAAATTTTTAGTTTCAGTTTCAATTCATCGAATAGAAAAATGTTGTATCTAAGGAGTGTAAATAAACATGCAAAAATCTTTTCCAAAAATTATATTTATATTCAGTTGTTTTCTTGATGAAATACTGGTGATAAGCTAATAAAAGAATTTTGTTACTGTAACAAAGTACTTTCTATTGATTTTACCACAGAACAAAGAGAACCACGTATTTACTGAATATATACTTACATTAACTTATTGTTAAATTAGCTTGAAGTCTTCTAATTGCATCAGTTTGTCGTTTCCACAATTTTTGCCGCAGGTACTTACTTTATTATTTATAGTTACTCATGCTAACACAACTTGGTAAGAATCAGAATTTTCAATTAACGTTTCAATTACAATACCTGTGCGTAGGCCCATATTTACATCGAGCTAAGACTGGCAGGAAAACTTATTTTTGATCACCTCCATTTAATCTATCGTGCACAGCCTAATGTAAGTGTCCAATTAAAAATAAGTTTTGAGGTCATATTGTTAAATAATTTCTCCATGTCTTTAATTAATTCTGCACATTTGAACAACTCCATTGGGAATTTCAGAAATATACCTACACAAAATCTTGTGAGAAGCTTAGACACAATTTTATCACTAGAGTACTGTCTCTGCTCAGTGACATTATCGAATTTCTTACGATGACTTCGGATGTTTAATAGGGTTTTAAAGCATCAATAGTAACATGGAGCAACTGTCTATTTTACAGAAGTTGTCACTCGGTAATGAATGACATGATTTTTATCTTGCGGCTGTCACATGTAAAAACGAATACTCATGTTAAATGTCTAAAGTAATTAATATAGTCCCAAGTCAATGATATATTATCTTATTAGTCATTTGTAAGGTTCTTATTCATCATGCAGTGTCCACTGACACAAATAGCGAAGACTCGCTATTCCACTCATGTAGTTACTCTCTTATTGCGTGAAAAGATTTTGGCCAGCGCTCAAGGACGCTGCCTACCCGCGCGTGAGAGGCTCGAAAGCGACGGAGCAGTAAGGTCGACCTTGAAGCGCGCATCAAATGCCGCGTAGCCTCAACGAGCCAAGCGCTGAACTAGCGTGCAAGGTTCCCGCCGAACGGTTTTTACTACGGGACACTAAGCGGTGACCATATAATTTTATTAGTGGAAAGTCTGCAACTAAGTCCAGGGCAGGTCACAGTCTGAGTTTCACATATATCCGGTTAGTACATTTTGAAGTACGGAAGTCAGAAAAGGCCGTTTTTAGCCATGTTGGAGGGCTTAGAAACAGTGTTTTTAATGAGCGTGGCGTCTTAACAATGAGGTTTCGACCTTGTCTGAAGTTTGTTTTCTTTTCGTACGTTGGCACAATGGGCATACGTGGAATATTTCTGTAGAAAAAACCTGTTTACGAACACACTGCAATGCATATGAAGCGCGGCGTAGGCGGCCGCCTTCACATCTTGGTCTGTAGCGACGGTGAGGGGTGACGTGAGGGAGTATGGAGCAGCGCCGGAATGGTAGGAGCGGGGGAAATGAGCTCTAATGTTTTATGTAAAGAGTTAACCTTACCTCAAAAAATCTGGCAATAGGATGACTGCAACGCTTCCTGCGTCAAACTTCAATACCAAAAGTCGCGGCTATACCAGACACCAAGTAGCGAAGTCTAAAATGAAGTAAATTTTTCAACACAAGCGCCAACAGCAGATAACTCTAGAACTCAAATATTGTGATCGACTAATTAAACGACTGCAACTTACTTGTTGGTCAGCTCTTGAATTGCGTAAGACACTTCAACCTTGTGATGTAAGCAGTTGAGAGTATATAATTATCAAGTAGAGGAATTTATACAGTTAAACAGTTACGTAGCAAGAAGTAGACTAACGTAGCAAGCAGTTGAGTTATAAAACTTGAGTGTACACAATAGTGAGGTTACTACAGTGGTTCAGCCAATAGGAACACACTTTGAATGTAGTATTTTTGGCTTTATTGATTGCACCAAATACTAAGGTTAAAACATTTATTAAATAATGAGGAAATAATAATTGCGGGACATGTAAAATTAGCCTAGCTAGTATTTTACTACCAAAAACTTAAATTACATGCAAATTACACTTCCTTTCCCTAAGAAATACCCCGACTTATGTGTATTTTATACGCTAAAGCAAGATGGTGTTTTCTAGTGAATTACGAATGGCATAATTACCTAACTGGTCTTTATTTTGACTGATTAAACTACGATTTTGCACTGCCGAACTTACGTAGTAAGCAGTAATAGTTCAATCTCTATATATAAAAATGAAAGCTGACTGACTGACTGACTGACTGACATATCAAACTGCAGCCCAAACCACTGGACCTAGAATCGTGAAATTTTTTGTGGGGGTTCCCTTCAGGTCGTAGGCGAGCACTAAGAAATTATTTTTCGAAATTCGACCTCTAAGGGGGTGAAAAGGGGTGAAATGTGTTTCCGAATAAACGTCGATAGAGCTCGAACCCGACGGCCTATCATCGTGATTTTTACTTTAATAGGACACTCGTTAAAATGCATATTAGCCAATTTAAGGATTTTTCGAAGTTCAACTTTTAAGGGGCTGAAAAGACCTTAAATGTGTTTCCAATCAACTAATGATATCTATCGAACCCTTCTGTATAGAGAGTTGATATTCACTTCAAAAAATTGCTTACGTAAATACCAAAAAAGCAGTTTTAGGTTTTTTTGAAATTCGACCCCCAGGCAGTAAAAAGGGGCAAAATGTGTTTTTAATGAATCGTCTTTATCTTTGAAACAAATTTGGCTATCGTCGTGATTTTAAATTTAATTAGTTACTTTTACAAATGTCTATGACAGAACTCAAAATCGTTTCGAAATTCTTTATTTAAAGGGGTCAAAATACGTGAAATGTGTTTTCGATTATCCTTCCATATCTATCGAATCAATCGAGATATCAAAGTGCTCTTTGCTTTAAATTGGTGCTTTTGTAAATATCTCAAGTACCATTTAAAATATATTTTCTGAATTCGGCCCTAAACTGGTTAAAAATGGAGTAATATGAGTTTTCGACTCACATTCGATATATATCGATCCCATAGTTTCTTATATAGAGACGTGATTTTTGTTTAGGATTGATGCTTACTCAAATACCTAAAAAGTCATTTCAGGAATTTTCGAAATTCGCCACCTAAGGACGTGAAAAGGGGTAAAAAGTGGTGAAAAGCGTTTTCAATTAATCGTCTATATATCTTGAACCCAGCGGGCTAATGTTGTGTTTTTTACGTCCACGAGATACCAATAAAGTATTCTAAAACGTGATTCAAGGGTTTTTCGAAATTTACTCTCTTAAGTGGTGAAAA